>JAZKJV010001471.1:0-130872 GCA_037367405.1 Ottelia alismoides | reverse complement strand
TGACCGTATATGCGGCTGCGTTTTGACCGCATATGGCATATGCGCTTCGGTCAGTGATCGAATACGCATATACGGACGCATATGCGGTCGCATGGACCGCATTTCCGAACACTGCCAAAGATCATCCCTCGAAGAATGCAAGCAGGGCCCGTAGATACGAGACACCACCAACTGCGATCCTGAAGAGTTGATTTCCAGAAGTATAGTAACGACATGCCTCACCTTGATCTCCACACTCATAGAGAAAAGTGAATCTTTCCATGCCACAATCAAACCCCACATTGATCCATTAGCATCAAGGGTACAGTAATCAGACACCATGCCAGCCCCCAAAGAATTCCCCATCACTTTAGGACAAGATGAGAGCTTTGTCTCCTACAGGAAGACAATGTCACAACCGCATTCAGCAAAGTGGCCACCCAAACGTCGTCGTTTCTCTAGGTCACCCAGACCCCTCACATTCCAAGTCAGTACTTTCGTTGAGACACATGTTTGCTTCCCGAAGCCTATACCACTCAAGTTGTAGACGCCACCTTTATTCAGTGTTGCAGAAGACGGTATTCGATATTCAGTCGGAGGGGTCACTGAATAGAGAATAATCGGTATTCGGGCGACTATTCGGAATTATTCGGTTTTGTATTTTTAAATATAAAAATTATTTATAATACATATATTCTTATATTTTTATACATATATGGTCATTAATTAACATGAAGGGATTTTATCAGTTGTGCCCCTCCGAGATATCGCAATATCAGTTATGCCCCTATCTTTTTGGTAATATCAGTTGTGCCCCCGACTTCTTGCCAATATTTCACTTGTACCCCTCAGAGGGGCATAACTGATAATAATCTTTTATCAGTTATGCCCCTCTGAGGGGCACAAGTGAAATATTGGCAAGAAGTCGGGGGCACAACTGATATTACCAAAAAGATAGGGGCATAACTGATATTGCGATATCTCGGAGGGGCACAACTGATAAAAACCCTAACATGAATTCAAGATAAAAGTACCAATCAATATAATAGATATATAGAATTTGACATTTGTTGCAACACCGTGATAAAATGTAACCCATAAAAACTGAAAATTGAAAATAATAAAAATAAAAGGGATTTTATCACTTGTGCCCCTCCGAGATCTCGCAATATCAGTTATGCCCCTATCTTTTTGGTAATATCAGTTGTGCACCTCACTTCTTGCTATTTTATCACTTGTGCCCCTCGGGTTAGTGACCGTCCATCTACAGTGCTAACGGACGTTAACTTTGAGGACATAAGCGGTATTAATATTAAAAAAGGGTTATAGGGTCATTTTACCCTCTTCCTCACCATCTTCTTCTTCATCCTCTTCCCCCATCCTCTTCTTCCCCCTCCAACCTCCTCCTCCTCCCTCTCTGCCCGAAACTCCTCCCCAGCCCACACATCATCCCAGCTCCGCTCCGAGCTCTCCGCACCTCCTCCCAGCTCCGCCCCCGAGCTCCCCGCGCATCTGGTAGACAACTTCCTTGGTACAGGTCACTGAAGCAAGGCACATGATTGAAACATTACATGCGTAAAGAGAAGGCAAACCTTATATATATTGTATATTTTAAAGTAATCAAGCCTGAGGAGACGGATCCTCACAGCTTCCTGCTGCTTCAGAGGCATTAGCCGGAAGGCTGGGATTGATGGCCATATCGTGAACACTCCCGGCAATATGATTCAGGTTCTTGCGGAGGAATTCATCGAATGCTGCCTTGGTCCATGCTTTGATCGTAGCTCAATCCGACAACCAGCGCCCTCCGACGACACAGTCATCGTGACAGAGAACTTCCCGAATCCGATGTTGCTATCGATCGACGATATGGAATGAGAGGATCATGTTCTGGTCATTTAGGAATAGCAGCTCCTCCTTGACCCACCCCGTGGGGCTGCTGTCGATGCTTGGCAGTTCAGGGCCCCACGCAAGACGCACCAGCCCGGCAGACCGTCGTCGCCTTTCACGCACGGGCAACCTGCGACGGTATGTGTGAAGCTATGAATACCACCCCCTCGTCCCTTCCCCGCACCGGCTCCCCCTCCCCCGCACACGCCATCCCTGCTACCCCTCCCCCCTTCCCCGCACCAGCTCCCCCTCCCCCGCACGCGCCGTCCCTGCTCCCCCTCCACCCTGCCCTGCACCTGCTCCCCCTCCCCCGCGCGCCGCCCCTGCTCCCCCTTCCCCGCACCGCCCCTCCCCCTCCCTCGCACGCGTCGCCCCCGGCCCCTACCGCCCGCGTTCCTCCCGCAGCCACGCACCTCCCCCGGCCCCCACCGCCCACGCTCAAGCCCGCACCTCCTCCGCGGCCTCGCACCTCCTCCCCAACCCTCCTCCTCATTTGATTTTATTTTGACTATAATACCCCTCTTAACCACACCATGGTTTGAGTAAACTATGGTTATTTTAATTTTTTGACGGTTAGTCTGACGGAAGGGCACAACTGATGACGGAGAAAGAAGTGAGGGGCACAACTGATATTACCAAAAAGATAGGGGCATAACTGATATTGTGAGATCTCGGAGGGGCACAAGTGATAAAATCCCAAAATAAAAATATCAAAAGTCAAACTCCAGTCGGCCTAATAGTCGGGCCAGTCGGCCGAATAGTCGGGTGACTGTTCGGTCGGGCCGACTATTGATCGAATGGAGGTCTAATCAGTCGGGGACCCCCCCGCACCGCATAGTCGGACCGACTATTCGGGATAGTCGGCCGACTATTGCAACACTGCCTTTGTTGTGTCATCATATATTGTTTTGGCCACCATCCCACTTTTATTTTGTTGCTTCCTAGGTTTGTTATGTCTTCTCTCAAAACCTAATGCAGGGGGTAGAGAGTTTGAAATGGATGACGTTACCGGTAGGACATTGCATTCTCCAACCGCACTTACCAGCAATTGAACCGCATGGCTAAGGTTCAGACGCCAATCTCAGAACTATGATGAAACAGACAAAGATTGAGGATCTGGCCCCTTAGGACATGCCTCTCTTGGGTCGAAGACAGCTGGAGCTGATTTCTCAAGCGCAAAGGGAGCTTCTTCCTGGGCAGAAGGAACAGAAATCAACCCCTTCTAAAAAGAGTGTTCCCCGGCAATCAGTGCCACCTCCACAGAAGGAGGCTTGAAAGAACCACCCTGTAGAAAGCTCGTTGCAGCAACATGTTCGGACATATCAAGGGCCCGACAAGACAACAGGCAAGTGAAGGTTTGGCCCGTTGCAGCACGGGCAAATTTTTTCAACCGGACCCAGAGGGGCACTCCCAACAGTCGAATCCGAAAGGGCCAACCAACTGCTTGCACACGCAGATAACGGATCCAAATTCTCCACCTGACAAGAGAATAGCGGGTTCAAAGGAGAATCATCAGGCTCGAAAGCAATGTTAGGGTTCCTAGCGCTCTTCGAAGCGGACTCTCCCGAGGGCGTCGCATCTTGACACAACAAATCACGCAAAGGACCTTCTCTAATCTCCAAAAATGGAAGGCGATGCGACGTGCAACCGAAAGGTACGCTGTCTACCTCCGCATTACTCATCTTAGATGTATGATCCCCAGAAAACGTGTATTTTTAAACCTCACAAACGGGGGTGAAATGAAACGGCCGGATTCGGGCGCAATGAATGCTCAAGCGTGATTTTTGGAGAAGACAAAAGGCATGCGTAGCTGGACGATGGAGGAGGAAGCGGTGGCGGTGGTGCTACAGCCATGGAATTAAAAACGTGCCTCGAGGCGAGGCAGTCCTTTTTAGCCTCGAGGTGTGCGCCTCGGCCTTGTCCAGTGAGGCGTGCGCCTCAGGTGGTTGAGGCGTAGCCTCAAGGCGGTCGAGGCGCTTTTGCTTTTTTGAAGTATTTTTTATGATTTTAATGGCTTACATGGTGGTTTGAGAAGCTTATAAATATATACTTGTTTAGAATAATGATTATACAAGCTAAATGCATAAATCTAATGTTTCTTTCGTGCCCATAACTTCATATTTACTATTAATTATATCTAACTATTTCAGCAAACTGCTTCATATTTACTATTAATTATGTCTAACTATTAATTATGCCTAAATCTGATGTTTCTTTGTGCCCAAAATAGAAGGATCCATATACCCTGAATACAAATAGAACCGCTCTTGAAATTTTTCACCGGGGGCGCTGCCCCCACACCCTCGCAGAGGGGAGTGCACCTGCTCCCCCCTAGACCCCCCTCCCAGGCTCGTTGACCGAGCAGCGAGACCCCCGTCTTGTTGAGGTATGGTACGGTAGGAGGGTTGCATACACAATTCTTCAACAATGGTCAGATGGTTAGGATTCAAGGCATATCAACAATTCGACATATATTTAATCATACTTTTTATTACAATAATATTTCAAAGATTTGTCTGAAATGGACAGGATTCACGGTTTCTCTCGCGATCATATATTATATGTTAGACACAAAACATAAATTTCTTCGACGTATATTTAATCGTACTTTTAATTACAATAATATTTCAAATAGATATGTATTGTTTAATTCTTTCACAACATTTATTGACGACAAATTCCTTTTTTGATTGGATAAAAAAGTGTAGAAATGGATATGATGTTGTTCTATCGTATATTTTGGGGTTCTTATCTTTATTATTTCATCATGTCTTATAGTGTTATGTATTATATGTTGGGCAGAGAACATATAATTACATTGACATATATATAATTATAGTTTTATGCATAGCTTTCTCTATAAACTGAGGCTTACGTCTCGCCTCAATCCCGAGGAAAATGCCTCGTTCTGCCTTTAGTTTTTTCAAACCTTGGCTACAGCCTCGACCACCAAGCTGAAGGTGGCACGACCTACCCGAGCGAAACACGAGCAGTCAAAAACATATGGACCCTTCCTTCAATAAGCGTGAACGTCAAGTTTGGGTCGGAACCGGCCGTCAACCATCAGATAAAATCTTCGTCACCCTTCCCAGTTTCCTCAAAGCCGGCTGAAGAACCTATAAAGTACGGGATAGGAAAGGTCCACCAGAAATGCGGGCCACCCAAAATAAACCCTTCCCTCCTTCGTAATCTGCAAAACGGGGGATCCGCAAGCAAAACTCTGCCTCTGCGCTTTCATTTAAAAGAATCGATGCCTCTGACTTCGACATACCTCAAGCACAGCAATGACTTGCATCCAGTCCACAACGTCTCCCATGAAAGATGAACCCGACAACAGTCAAACTTGGTCACAAACCATGGCTACATCCAAAAAACCCTTTTGTTTGTATTCAATTAGAAACGTCTCTCTTGCAACAGTGAAATCCTCAGCACTCTTCTCTTTACCAGAACCCTCCACCAACTTCCGGCGACAGACTGACGATGACCAATACAAGCACATGAGAAGCACCTAGGAGCAAGGGAGCACCCCGAAGCCAAATGACCAAAGAACCCGCAACGATATCAATGCTTGCCTCACTTGTAATGCAAGACAACCGTCCACTCATCCTCCTTCATCTCATCTCCCTAAATGGTAGCCATTGAGCACGATTTTTCTCCAACTCCGGCATCTGACTTCCAAGACAAGAACCCCCTCTTCACCTCCCAACGGAGATGCTCCCTTCCTCGTCTCGACTCTAGGCGAAGATGCTCTCTCCTCCGCAGTCGCTCTCTCTCCCCCATCCATACTCTCTCCCCACCCCTCATATTTCCTCCCTCCAGGAGTTCGAGTATTCCTCGAACTTGAAGTTATAACTTAAGTTAAAGCTATTATATGATTTAAGATAATTGTTTCTTATATTGTACAGTTGAGTTGTTTTATATAGTTTTTCAAATAAAAAATATACAATATGGGAAGTAAAAGTACATATTTAGGGGGATGAAAATTGAGACAGTCGTATGTTCACTATTATATATTCTAGTTGTCGAGAGAACACAGTAGTGAGGGGGTGCTCCAGCAACTGAGCGTCCTTGACATAAGAAAGGAGTTCATAGTAGGAAGAGGATGGGGATGAAAGTCTTCGCTCCAACAGAGGGATATATATATAAAAAGAGATGGGAGGGAGATTTTTTCCAATGAACTATGAACTCATTAGTACAATAATGAGCATGTGGTCGGCTTCGTACGATTTTAATCCGATGATGGAGGTTAAAACCACTTTCTTGTCATTAGTCTTTTTTGGCTTCATTAATACACGTGTTTTTTTCTTAATTTACTCCTCAATTAAATATTAATCATTGATTCCTTTTATCCCTCATGTTATAATTGGAATGTAATTATGCCTAATTAATCATGTACTTATGGTCGTCCAAATAAGAAATCTTACCAACCCTTTCAATTTTAAAAAGAAAGTTAATCCCATCATCTTCCATGGAATTCTTAATAATATAACATGGATATGTAAATTGATTCATTCATTAGGAAATATTAACACAACATGTAGCACCCCAAACATAGTATCACATCTAGTAATCAACATAGATCAAAATATTGCAATATAACAGCAATATATCATCCATATATCGGGATTGGTGGCATGTGAGTTTCGGTATTAAAGTGTATCTCGGTTTCCTGGATATCACCCAATATATCAGGGATACATCGGGTATCGCCCGACCAATGGAATCTCTGCACTTTACTTTTCCAGCCTTCGACCGATATGGGTGATATTGTACCAATATAGGTCTGAAATCGTTGGGAACTTCTTGCTACAGTCGTTGTGTATTGGAGAGGAAACATGTTTGCTCTCAATGTTGACCACTTTTAAATCACTTTTTATGAGAATTGTTGAGGGCTTTTTCTATTTGTTCCTCTCTTCCATATTCTTGATTTTTTTCCAAAATGTCATGTTTTTGTGGAATATGTTGGAGAATCATTTTGGGATTTTTCAAACTATGATGGATTTAAGTTAGTTTCTCGTAAATCTCGAATATAGAAGCTTAGATCTCATGTTTAACGAGTTTTATACAAATTATTTTGGAGGTTTTGTAAATTTCGATGGATTTAAGTTAGTTTTTCTTAGATCTTGGAACATAGAAGCTTCATTTCGTATTTATCCCTTGTAATTCAACACTTCAGGTATTTCATGTATTTTAAAATATAGAATATTTCAAATCCAAAAACTCAATGTAATAAAATAATGTTAAAATTGTTATATTGTATTGTGTGGTCACATGTGGAGTTGTTTTTTGATTTTCTTGCATGTTGAGAGTTAATAGATGTGAAACCCTGTATTTTCATTCTAAATTCTGGAGTACTTTTGACACCTGAAAAATACAAATGACTACTCCATTCCGTAGAGCTCATCGAGACCTTACCAACGAGCTTAAGAACATAGTGTTGTCTCTGTTAAGTTGTTTCGGGATATAGAAACCACATTTCTATCAGGTTGATTGTTATAGTTAAACATTTAACTATACAATACAACTTATCAATATTTCAGCTATGTATAGTGGTGCCTTGAATCTACGAGATTGCAACTTCTATAATGGCTACTACGTAATTGTTTCCGTGGATATTAGTTTACATTGAGGTCATGATTGAAACTAATGTCAATTTTGCCTTTATTGTAAGATCATACGTTATATGGGATCGGATTAATAGCTATGACATTTCTTTTGTTTTAAATACAATTCAGTGAGGATATATTGGATATCAAACGACAAGTCATGTAATAACATTCATTGGGATTATAATGGGTATTCCCCATAAAAATCGAATTATTATATCGTAAGCAATAATGAATATGCATGGAACATATGTAGCTAAATTTGATGATTCCGTATCGTATGATCTTATGATTTTGAACGACGTAAATAATACCTGATCGAATATGTAAGTTTCCTTAAATTTCGGTATCCGATTTTTATAGGTCTGTAAATCTCGTTTCACTCTTGCAAAATATCAGTATGAGATACATCTTTAATGATATGGACTGGGCATTGAATTAATGCATGATACTACGAGAGTATAAACTTGTTGCTTTAACAGTATCAAGACTTAAATGCCGGTAGGCAGTATCGAACGGGAAAATAAATCACGAGAATCAAATCAGCATGGATGGATTAGTTACACTATCCGGTACATATTGTTGTCTTAATCCTTACGTGTAATATCTATTACGCATATGTGATATACGTAGATCTTCTATAGGTTGATTTTGATCCTAATCCTAATATTCATGGATGTCATACTTGATTATCCAAAATATTGTGTTAGAGTATGGACGTGAGTCCTTGAACAACATTCAAATTATGTAATTAGTTATGTGTATTATGTTGCAACATGACGTCCATGGCCAACTACAACCCCTCATAAACATTATAATACATCTACTTCGAGGACGGATGGTTATAAGCATCATTCCATTATATACTACACTAAAGGAAAATAAGTAATAAAATAAGTTAGAATGTTGATGTTAGCCAATGACCAGTGACAGTGGTTAAGCATATGACTACGACGACGATTCTGAGTAGTTTCTTTACATATATGTCTGATTGTGCTGAATATTTCATTCATCTCAATGGAACAATAGCATTATCTCGTGAGTCGGATTTTTCGGTGATCGAGTAGATGGATATATGTGTCGCAAGGGATTGGACATGCACTCCTAGAAGATGCCCTGAAGGTTGCAATCCCAACGAACGAGTTGGGTGACATGTTGCACCTAACAGCCCGGTTGCATATGGGGTCGCTCGATGGAGTAGGCAGTTAGCGCGGTTGGCATTCTTGTTTCACACTTATACAGGATATTAGTACTCAGAGTGGAATTTGGTCTTGCCGCATCGAATTCTACTTTGAGTGTTAGTATTGTGAGAGGTATTCACGAATGCGGTTTGAAGTTGGAAATTCGATGTTGTGGTCTTTTCATGTTCTAGTCGAACAAAGGTCCTTAAGGCTTTACTCAAGATGACTATCAAGTTCTCACGTAGCGGAGGCCCGTGAGTTTTGTATCGGCGTGTGCTTTTTTATGAGAAATGATCCATGATCAGATATCAATAATCACAAATGTATATTGTTGTGTACTGTAATCAACGGGTGGAAATACAATAACAATGTAGTGTCCTCAAATGATTATTAAATGAATAAACTAAATTAATAAATTTAAATTAATGAATATGTGGTCCAATACAAATTAGGATAACACAGTATAATTAAGTTTTCTTTTACAGTATATGCATATGTCATCAGAAAGAGTTATGTGCACATGCCTTGCTTACCCTTGCATTAGGGATTAGTGTTTATCTCATTATTGGGCAATTTCTCGTAATGTTACCATCGTGTGAACCAAACAGGTGTAGGTGAGCAGCAGCCGCAACAATAGCGGCTTTTGAGGAGATCAAACTTTCTTTCGTCATACTTGCACCAGACAGGGTATGTTTTACTTAGAGTAGTTTATTTTCCTCTATATTAATTCTTTATTTTCTTTGAGAGACAATGTAATGAGAAACTTTGACTTCTCCAGTTATATATTGTATCTCATTTAGTGGACATGGCCTTGATGAGTATGATTAATGAAAAATGAATCTGCAATTACATTTCATTTCATGCATTGTTCTCGTGCTATTATATATTTAAAACGTTAATCTAATGTGCATAAGTCATTTTGCTGAGTATCAGAGATCATGGGCCTATCAGGATCATAGGTTCGACGCTCGCGCCCCGTCGATTTCACAGTAGATGGTTGGATATGATGTTTAACACTGTTGATTTGATAACTTAAGCATTACATGCATTTAAAAATATTTAAATAATAAATATGAAAATGAAACACGAGAAAATAGTAATTTAGTATAACGAATAAATCAATTATTTGTATTGTGTGTCTCATGTGTGGTTGTTCGCTTATTTTTCAATTTTCTTACAAGTTTCGTTCGAGAATCAAGTTAATCAACATCATGGGTTCGCACTCTGGTTCAGACTCTAAGGGTCAGAGAGACAGTGGAAAGATTGGTTAAAGGTATGTCATTGCTCCATATGGCAATAAATCCAAACCGCAATGCAACTTCTTTGGAAAGAGGTTGGGAGGAAGGGGGTCACGAGGCTAAGGCATCATCTTGTCAGCAATAACAAGAATGTTGCCAAGTACTCGCAATGTCTCAAGGATGTTAAGGAGGTGTGAAGGCTAATCTGGAGGGGAAGAAGGAGAATGATCAACTGATTGCGAGAAGGGACGATGAATTCAATGAGTTCATGTTTGAGAATGAGTTAAATGTCATCTTTGATGTCGATGACGATGACTTTGTCTATCCTGCTAATATTCAGACTCCTACTAAGAGAAAGGCATACATGAGCCATGAGGGTGATAAAGAATCTTTAAGGAGCGAGTTTGATAGGCGAAAACTTGATAGTACACGAAGCGGCTTCTATGGTGCCAGTGGCAATGGGAGTGGTTCTGGAGGTGCACCAATACCACAACCCACCAAAAAACACAAGGGGAAGGGAGTCGAGCCCTTCTTGATGAGGAGCGAGTATGCAGTACAAGCCAAACAACGATCTAAGGTAAAAGACAGTGGATGGCATATTTACGAATACTAGGGAGAGAGTGGGCAAGGCCATTAGCAAGCTCTTCTTTGGAGAAAGCATTTCTGCGAATGTTGCTAGTGGACCTTTTTTGCAACATGTCATCGACGAGATCGTTGTTGCTAGAACAGGGGTGAAAGCTCACACTTTGTATGAGATAAGAAACAAGTATCTTAGAATGGAAGGAGGAGATGAATGAGTTCATCAATAAGATGAAAGGAAATGGCCATAGTACATGCAATGTTGATGAGTGATGGTTGGACAAGTTACACGAGAAAGTAGATCATCAACTTCCTCGTGTACTTTGACGGAAAAATGGTTTGTTTGAAATCTGTTGATGCATCTGCACACGTGAAAGACCACAAATACCTGCTAAGGTTACTAAAGGATGTCATCAAGGAGGATGGGAAGGATAACATCTTCGAAATAGTCACGAACAATGGTAGCAACTTCAAAAAATCCGGTGAAATGACCATGGCTTCTAACAGCTGTGATATTTTTGGATGTTGCATGTTGCATATTGCATTGATTTGATCATGAATGACTTCGGCAAGAGGAATCTAGTGGCAAAAGTTATGGATCAAGCACAGACGATCATCACATTAATTTACAACCATTTGCAAGTCCCAGCTTTGATGAGGAGGATGTGCTTTGGCAAACTGGTCAGGCATGATATCACAAGGTTTCCAACCAATTTATAGTGTTGCAAAGCCTTAAACAACACAAAATTGGATTGAAAACAATGTGATGTCAAGGGGAATGGTTCAAGATATCTGAAGCTCGAATGGAAGGAGGGAGGGAAATGGAGACATTGATCAATGATCTCCACTTCTAGGATGACGTGACACGAGTCACGAAAATAATGAAATAGGTTGTGCCTACATTACGAATCGTGGATGGTGACAAGAAATTAACCATGGGAATGATCTACAGAGCAATGTGTTACATGAGAGAGAAGGTCAAAGAAAATGTAGGGAAAGGACAATGCATAGATGGACATCATTGACGAACATCGATCCAAGATGCTCTCGCATCTTCTTCATAAGGTTGGTATGTAAATCCATTCTTTATTTACGAAAGTGGAGTATGGGTACTGTATAATTTCACTAGATTAAATCTGCGAAATATGGTTGCTTGCGTCTAGCTTCTTTTTTCAAACCCAAGTACCAATACAAGCATAGTATTAAAACCAATGTGAACCTTGTAGCAGTTGTACAAATTGTGTTGGAGAAGCTCGTGAGGGATGAGAAAACACAAACAATGTACATGAATGAGGTAAGTAGATACAGACTTGCTTTTGTAAATAGTCTGACAAAATTTTCAATGGGAGTTTTATGTACCATACCATGATTTCACTAAATACATGTGAAGTTCTTAGGAATGCATCGGGGTCATTTGGTAGAAGTAATCGTGGTCAATGAGCGGAACAATGCTCTTCCGTAAGTACATGTGATTTCATAGATATAGTGATAAATTACGTGTGCTTCTTAACTATCAATATTTATAATTATTATTGATATCTCTCCTTTGAATTTTCGCAGTCAAATGGTAGTTATTGTATGGGATTGAAGCTCCCAACCTGAGAAAGGTGGCCATGAAAGTGTTTTCCCAAACCTCATATGTTGGGGGTTGAGAGAGGAATTAGAGTAACTGCATCCTCATCCATTCCCAAAAACAAACAAACTGGGACAAATTCAAATGTGCAACTAAGCAATCAGAGATGTCCATCGAATAAGATACCTTGGATATATCCTTGTTGAGCTTCCTCACGGTGCTCGACAGCGACACGTTCTCACTAATCAAACTCTCCTAATTCACACAATAACCATCATCATTACCATTGTCAACTGAAGGATAAGAATGAAAACAACATGAGAAACAGACGAGGGACCTTCTCCTCTTCAGCGTGCGCAAGGCGGTTGGAGAGGTCAGAGAGCGCGGTATTAAGGGTGTCGACCTGCCCACGGAGCTCATCAATGAGATCGTCACGCTCGACAAGCCCGGCGCGGAGCTCGGTCACCTCGTCCTCGAGGTAGGAAACACGGGTTGCGAGGGCGATGGACGTGATCTTCCTGGCGACGTCCAGCTGCTCGAAAGGGTCGGCGGGGAGCACCGCCAGGATCTCCTCCGGAAGGTCGATCCCCGGCGGGGCCGCCGCCATCAGCCTGCACCCAGCGACCGGGGGATGTGATAAGGGGAGGGGAGAGGTCTGTGGCTGGGTGAGAACATGAGGGGATGGAGAGGTTTGAGTGGAGTGCAGGGGACACGTGGGCCAATGGATTGGTGTATTCTTTGTTACCGCCGACTGCAGCGATGTGAGAAGTCACTGCCCGCCGGTTTGGTCCAAAGTCCAACAGTGAAGTTTGCAGGGGGGGCAAGGGGAAGGATGAGGTCGGGTAAATATTGTCTGTTCCCTGTTGCTTCTTGCTTGCAGTTTGTATTTAACCTCCTCAAAGATGAAATCAGCCAGAAAATAAATAATAGAAAATATGATTTAGAAGTATCAAATTAATCAACATTATTCATCTTAATTTAGTTATAATGCTAAAAAATATAAAATTGTTATATTTGCATGTAGAAGATCACAAAAAAAAAGAAAGGAAGAAAATTAGGAGGAAAAAAAGATGCAAAATATTGATCTTATATATCATCATAAAGCATATCATCATGCTCTGGGTTGCTGTCCTCTTACTTTTTTTCTTACAAAGTTCGTATAAAAATCCAACCTTATATATTGAATCTATGAATATTATTATATATGTGTGTAATTTATCTAACTGTGCTTTTTCTACCTTTTCTACATATTTTATCATGAAATTCAAAGATCCAGTCCTTTTCTAGAATGCTTTTTTAAGTACCCTTGGCGCTCGTTGGCTTTTTAAAATCTTTATGATAATTAGGTAGCAATATCATATTTATTTTAAATTCTATAGGTATATAGAATAAGTTGAGAGATTTGATCTATTAGTATGTCTTGAACTTAGGATGATGGACCCTTGTCGAAGAACACAATCTTGACAACTTGTTTGGTACATGCCTAACTGAACTCGTTGACTACCACCCAAAATGCTTAAGCTCAACCTGCTTTGTTCTATCACATGTATAATGAAATAAATCAAAAAGAGAATATATTTTATAGGTGTATATTTTATAATCCTAACTTCAAAAAAGGTTAGAATCATTTATTTGATAACATGAAAAATAGAGAAAACTAAAACAAAAAATACAGTCAAAATTATACAAAAGCCAGTTCATACATATGTATGTATCAATAAAAACATTAAATGCTAGCTAATTGAATTAAGTCTTTTGTACCTTTATAAATAAATCAAGAAAAATATTGCAAAGTGCTAAACCCCTAATTACTCAACACTTCATTTCAAGATCAATAGCTTAGAATTTATCTTGGATTAATCTTTATATTATCAATAAATGTTATTGGCACCAGTAACTTTTAAATTTCAAAATCTTTATTCAAAATTTTTAAACTAAAATCTTGAACAATAGATATCAATAGCAGCTTCTCAACAGTAGCTTTTAAATTTCAAAATCTTTATTCAAAATTTTTGAACTAAAATTTTGAATAAATCAGTAGCAGCTTCTTAAATTTCATTTTTTTTCTTAAGCTAAATTTGAGCAGGATAGTAGCTTTTAACTTTCAAAATCTTTATTCAAAATCATCAAACTAAATTTTGAACAGTAGATATCAGTAGCTTCTAAAATTTAATTTTTTTTAAACTAAAATTTTAGCAGAATAGTAGTTTTTAAATTTCAAATTTTCATTCAAAACTTTTAAACTAAAATTGTGAACAATATATATCATTAACAAATATCAATAATAACTTCTAAATTTTCAAGTTTTTTTTAAAACTAAAGATTGGGAAGAATAGTAGCTTTTAAATTTCAAAATATTTATTCAAAATTTTAAACTAATTTTGAATAATAGATATTATAGCAGATATCAGTAATAGCTTCTAAAATTTCAATTTTAAACTAAAATTTTGAGCAAAGCATATGTAATATGAAACCCAAATTCTTAACCAAATGATTAATCAAAATAGTAGAAATTTAATGAACTGAATCTGGGTCTTATATGCATGTTAATATCCCCCAAATTTATATCTTTTACGATATCAAATTCCATCTTTTTAAGCATGAAAACTATTGCAATATAGGTCTGAATTTTAGACTCAATTGCACATACAATTCATCCCCAATTTTTCACAAATTAAACATACAAACTACATCTATTATGGTCTAAAACTTGACATAATTCCATGCTAAAGCACCAACAAATCTTTAAAAAGGATAAATAGTAGTAATACATTGGTCTGAAACTTGATCATAATTAGGCTATCATACCTCCCCCCCCCCAATATTCCCAACTTTAGATCATGAAATCAGTGGTGGGATAGTGATCTGAAATTAAATCTATTAGTGTGCAATTCACGACGAAATATTTGAACTTTTAGCATAAAATCAGTTCATGAATAAGGGGTTTGATCTTGGGTCTTAATTTGCATGAAAGGCAGCAAGAGGAGGGATGATTGTAACTTTGGATCCTCCAAATTTGAAGGATAAATCATGCGTGCAGATGGCTGAATTGATGGCTTCCATCAGCAGCATTCATGCAGCAACAATCAGTTGTTGTTGAGGGTAGAAGTTTGTAGTGGCTGCATGAAGCTCCAGTTGGATCGGATGAGCAACAACAACAACCCAAGGGAAAGAGTTGGAGCTTCTCTAGTACCAGCAGCTGCAAGGAGGGGTTCTTAGCAGTTGATAGGCAGTTGGCAGCGAGTAACAGTTGTCTGTAGAGCTACAGGAAAGGAGCTTCCACTTGTAGCAGCTCTCAACCAAGAATTGGAGAAGAACAAAGGGGTTCCTTCGTCTGGTAAATTAGGAAGAATATTGGGAAATAAAATAAAGCATGGGATTTATATATACGGAGAAAAGGTATTGCTTGTTGACATGTGGAGGGACAATTGGGGCCAAGTGTTGGGACATTTTGGCCAAATGGAGGGATAAGGCGGCCTGACTGTTGCTGGAAACTTATAATTTTAATTTCTTTTACCTTTCCCTCTTTTCTGAAAATACCAAAGCCATCCATATTTGTACCTTGAATCTCCAATTCTGATGTACAATATTTAATTGTGATTGTCTATGAATGATGATCAAATGATAAAAATTTCATACTTTTTCGATCCAAGATGGATACAGAAATTGACGAAATACTGTCTTGATTTTTGATCGAATTTTTGTGATTTAAATGAATAAAAGATCTCCAATTTACGAACGATCGATTTTGTTGGTCTTATTTTATCGATATGAATTTTATGATGGTCTTAGATTATTTTTACAGTTTCAAATTACATTGCAGCTTTTCTAGTGGCACGCTTTATAATGCAATTGATTTTTGATCGATTGATCCCAACTAAATGTTGATTTGTGATCTCTCGATCGATTTGAAATATTTAATATCAATCTATGGTTTTATCGGATCAAATAAACCTTAATCAGGTCGAGTGCGGGTTATTCGAATCCAGATGTCACAAATATAAAAACCTCAATGGGAGTCTCATCCTCGAGACTCAGGTCAATGTCATTGTATGATTTATCTGAACTTCATCTTGCCATAAAAACCTCAAAGGGTTTTGAACTCATAAAAATCTCAAAGGAAAAACAAGCCATATGATTTCAACATCTATAATTAAATAGGCTTATTTTGAAATTACCTGAAAATAGATGTGGGTATCGTGTTGGCATGTCTGCTTCGGTCTCCCATGTCGCCTCTTTGAAGCCATGTCGGTTCCATAACACCTTGACTAGAGGAATCTCTTTGCCTTGAAGCTTCTTCACAGCACTGTCAAGTATCTGCACTGGCTTCTCCTCATATGTCAAGTCAGGCTCCACGTCAAGTAACTCGTAGCTGATGATGTGTCAAGGATCGTGTGCATACTTCTTTAGGTTGGATATGTGGAAGACAACGTGTATAACTGATAGGTGTGGAGGAAGGGCTACTCGGTAGGCCACCTTACCCACACGAGCAATGATCTCAAATGATCCAACATATCATAGCGCCAACTTGGCACAAACACCAAATCTCTGTACTCCCTTCATGGGAGATACTCTTAAGAACACCCAATCTCCCACATGTATTTATAGGAATTTCATCAGTTTGCGAGATTAAGTTGAATATCAATAGGTCATATTTGAAATGAATTAAGAGAAGATGTTCAAATTACTTGCAACTCCAAGTCTCTTCTCCGACGGTCTACATAGCTCTTCCAGTGGCTCTGTGTTGTCTGAAGCTTCAGCCTCACAAGATCAACAATCCTTGCAATCTCCTCCAAGAGATTTATGGAGACAAGAGCCTGGTCACCTACCTCACGCCAACTGAGAGGTTTAAGGCATCTTCGTCCGTATAGGGCTTCGAATGGTGCCGTGCCGATATTGGAAAGATGCATGTTCTTGTACGTGAATTCTATCCATGGTAGGTGGTCCTTCCAGGACCCTTTCCACTCTAGCGTACATACGCGTAGCAAATCCTCAAGTGTCTGAATGGTGTGCTCGCTCTATCCGTCGATCTGCCAATGGTATGCGGAACTCATCTCTAGCTCTGTCTGTAGTGCTGACATGAATTGATGCCAGTAGTAAGATATAAACCTCGAGTCTATATCAGATACCACCTCATGTGGTATACCATGAAGCCTTATATTGTTCTACACATATAACCTGGCCAATCTAGATGGAGTGTAGGTCATGCTGACATGTATGAAATGGGTTGACTTGGTCAACCTGACAACAACCAAACAACATCATGGCTACCTGGTGTCCTTGGCAATCTAGTGACAAAATCCACAGAGATACTCTCCCGCTTCCACTCGAGAATGGAGAGAGAAAGCAATAACCCCGGTAGACTCCTATGCTCAACCTTGCCCGTTTAACAAGTCAAACATCTGCTAACATGTTGCGTTGCATCGTGCTTCATCCCGTCCCACCAGAAATGTTGGTGCAGATCACGATACATCTTTTTGCTATCAGGATGAATAAACAATCATGAACTACATGCCTTATCAAGAATGTCTCTACATAACTGCTCATCCTTGGGCACAGCGACCCCACCAGCTTTCACAAAATATACCCTGTCACTACAAAATCATCAAATTCATCCTTGATGGCACGCATGTATCTGTCTCGAATCCAAGGATCCATCCTCTGTCCTTCTACTATGTGATCCCAAAGACTGTTGAATCGTGGAGGCACGATAGTAGATATGGATGCACTCTCCTGAGGATGACAATCAGTCGAAGTTGTGAGCATATCCCACGTGAACAACCAGTTTGCCATACCCTCAGCATGATCTCTCCTACTAAGGGCATATGCCGCTATGTTTCCGTTACTAGGATGGTAAGAGATCGTGTGGCATAATTCTTCAGTAACTCAAGCCACTTGTGTTGTCTTGTGTTCAGCTCTTTTTGATCAAAGATGTACTTCAAGCTCCTGTGATCCATGAAAATCTCAAAGTTTACCCCCATAAAGTTTTGTCGACAAATCTTCAAGGTGGAGACAACTGTTGCCAACTCCAAATCATGGATGGGGTAATTCTGCTCATGCAGTCTCAACTGACATGATGTGTATGCAATCACGTGATCTCACTACATCAGCACCGCTCATAAACCTTTCCTGAGGCGTCTGTGTATACTGCATAATATTGAGTGCCCGAAGGAAGTGCAAGAATATGTGCAGTAGACAATCTTTCGTTCAATGTCCTGAAGGCATGCTCACAAGAATCGTCCCAAATGAAAGGAACTTCCTGCTATGTCAATCGTGTCAAGGGAAAAACAACTCGTGAAAACCCTCTGACAAAGTGTTTCTAATAGCCTGCTAATTCAAGGAAACTCCGAATTTGAGGGGATGTCTTGGGCTTTTCCCAAGATATGACTGCCTCAATCTTCATAGGATCAACTACGATGCATGTTCCAGAAATGCCATGCCCAAGAAATGAGACCTGGGATAACCAGAACCCACACTTCCTTAGCTTGGCATACAACTTGTGCTCTCGCAATGTGTCTAGGACTATCGTCAGATAATTTACATGATCCAATTCATTTCAAGAATAAATCATACATCATCAATGAATACCACCACAAACTTGTCTAAGTATGGACGGAAGATCCTGTACATCATGTCCATGAAAGCTGCATGGGCATTGGTGAGACGAAATGGCATCACCACAAAATCATAGTGCCCATATCGAGTCCTGAAAGCTATCTTCGGACCTATTGAATCCTCAGTTGATGGTAGCCAGATCGAAGATCGATCTTTGAGAACACTGAAGATCCCTGTAGCCGATCAAATAATGGTAGAGGATAACGATTCTTCACAATTCTCTTGTTCAACTGCCAGTAGTCAATACACAATCTCATTGATCCATCCTTCTTCATGACAAAAAGAACTGGAGCACCCCAAGGTGAAGTGCTCGGCCTCACGAAGCCCAAGTCAAGTAACTTATGCAACTGCACCTCCATCTCTCTCAACTCAGCTGGTGCCATGCAATATGGAGCCATCGAGATCAGTTGTGTATCTAGCAACAAGGTGATCTCGAACTCAATCTCTTTCTCAGGCGGCAAACTTGGTAAATCATCAGGAAACATATCATGATAGTCTGACACTACTTTGATATCTTAGGTCATCGAATTATGATCAGATGTCTCTTGAACAAATGCTACATATGAATCACATCCCTGATCAACAAGTCTCCGAGCTCTCAACACTGAGATGTACTCCATTTTGGAGTCATGTAAAATACCCTCAAAGGTAAATCGGGTAGTTCTGGAATTCTGAAGACAACCGTCTATCGAAAGCAATTAAGTATTGCATGATGAATTGACAACCAATACATGACTAAAATCAAATCAAACTTCTCAAGCTATAGTAGTAGACAGTCTGTGATCATCTCATGACCACCAATCAACATTGGTAAGTGTCGGAATATTAATGAAATGACAAAAGACCACCTAGCCCATGGATGTGGTGAGGAGGATATAGGGCCTCTGCAACTCTACCTAATGAAGCCAGTAATTTCAAAGCAACGAAGGAATGTGTGGCTCCAAAATCAAATAAAACATGGAAAGGTCGGCTCAGGATTGATACCATACATTTCACCACAGTGGCCGCTGACCGTGCCTGCTCCTCAGTCACTGCATGTAATTGACCCTGTCTAGTTGGTATGGTGCTTGAACAGGCCCAACTCTTTGTCTATCTCGATGGCCTCCTGAAGTTGGAGTTCCTGCCACGGAAACTCTACTACGTTGTGCATGCAGATGTGAAGGTCTATGGATGCCGTCGAGGCTCACTAGAAGCATAGGGGCATTGTCATCGATAATGACCCCATTCATTGCACAAGTAGCATAACACAGATGGGGTAGGTGTAGTAATCATGTCGATGCTCCGAGTCAGTCTTGTCAGTCCACTCTCTGCAACCCATATGGTTGTGTTGAACTAGTGCCACGTCTAGCAAGTGCTCCTCCTAAAGTAGTCCCTGGGGATGAATGAGGACCTCCAGAGAATGTTGAACCTAAAGGATGGAATCGCTGGGCTGATCTCTGCTACTAAAACGATCACTGTATCGGTCCGAATGACTGTTGTGGTGTGTGCATCCCTCGAGACGAACTCCCAAAATGTCTCTCTCTAATATCCTCAAACTTCTCTGCCGCATCAGTAGCCTCGGAGATGGAAGTGAGACGTAGTCCGGACATCTTCTCCTGCAACTCTTCTTGCATACCTTTGATGAATTTCTCCAAATTCTCCTCAGGGAATGCACATGCTGCTGGTGTGTGTCACAACTCGGTGTTGCGAACAAAGTACAGTCTATCTGTCATCCGCCCCTATCAAAGTTATGCGATTAGTTGATGCTGGGACTCCTTCCACTTCCTAGAAAAGAAGTGTGATTTGAATCTCGTCTTGAAATCGTCCCATGTGGGCTCATGTCCCATCTCTAAAACTATTGCCTCCCACCATCTCTCAACGAATGATGTCAATGAATACTCCATAAAAGATAACCACACATCTCGTGATATGCGAATCATCCAGAGTACCTTCATCACCCTCTTCAGCCATTGCTCAACCTCATCTGATGTCCTGGTGCCCTCGAACATCGGCGCATTGGCTCGCTGATAGGAAGTAAAAATCGATTGATGCATGTGAATGACAGAGTGGTCGGGCGCAAACTCATCGATTAAAGGTACATGGGCATGCTCTTGGTCATTATCTCCATCCTCTACTCCATGTGTTGGAATCTCCTCATGTGGATCATCAAACTGAGGCTATTGTACCTCAACAGACTAAGGTTGTCCATGTCGTGTTCCATCTTGAGATGGATGGTGATAAATCGAGCTTTCGTGAGGGTCTTGTCAACCACAAGGCGGATCAACAGTTGTCGAAGCGACCGCTCATGAAAGTCAGTGAAATCAACAGGTAACCCAAAAACAGATGATGAATCAATGAATAACAAAAATTGCGAGGCACAATTTATTTTACTCTACAAACAAAGATGTACAACATGTAAGCATGTAGAGGTCGAACCACAGAGAACAAACTAGGTAGCCTAATTATTATTGCTACTCAATGTAAACTATGTACATAATTATCTTTAGGCCTTTTTATGTGAGCTTTTGGTTTTATAATTTTTATCTGATTTTTTATGTATATTCTATAAAATTTTTAATTACTGATTTTTAATTTCTTTTTAATTTTACTATTATGTAATAGTTATATATATAGGCATATATATTTTTAGGATATCTTTCAAATGAGACATGGTCCTTCCATGTGTAAGAAAGGCCAACGATCTCAGCCATCTGTAATTGATCTTGTGGTTGTTATTAATGGCATGTTAATATTATTTATAAATTAAGCAAAAACCTATTTTCATCTTTATACATTATCTAAACATAGTATGTAACCACCTCAATTATCTCATCCATTAATGTCACCTTAATTGTTTATTCAAATTTAGAAACCTAATTATTATGGCATGTTGAATAATTAAGTTGTCTCCCATGCTTGCGGATGGAGGTTGATGGGCATCAACCCCGCCAAGATCTTCAGCGTCGCTGTGATCTACAATGAAGGAAGACGTGGTTACATGAACATGTGGGTATTTATTTCCTAAATTTCCATGTTTCCTATCAATTCTGAGATGGATTTTGGATTGTTTCCTGATGTGGGTTTGGATTTTTTGGTATATTGTCGTCATTTTTGCTTTATTTTTGTTTATGTGCCGCCTTCATCTCCATCTTCACTGTCGACTATGAAGATGATGATCGAATGCTCCTTGAGGTGATTTTTAGCATCATGCACGGCGTCATCATCAAGGAAGAAGTCGATGACGTGTAGTTGCTAGGGAATGATGTTACGGCTCTCCAGGAAGACCTTCATGCAAACGACGATGACAACATGTAGATCAGATGGCGATGTGTGTACATGGTGTTGCAACCAGTCCTGGATGAAGAACGATTTGCAGTTTGATACAATATTAATGTGTACTATACAATATTAATGTGTATTATACAATTTTGATTTGTATTATACATATTTGTTATGTATTTTTACAAATCAAATGGTTGCGATGAAAAATAATTTTTTTATAAATCTTGTATATACTTATGTACATTACACATTTGGATGTGCATTATACATTTTAGATGTGTTTTAGACAAATTTGGTTTGTATATTCGCATCAATTAAGCATGAATGACTACCATAATTTTTACAAAAAAACTATACAAATTTATTATACAAAGAACCATATAATCGTTACAAAGAACCACACATTAATTACTAATATGAATTGTATTCTAGAAAGAACCATGCAAAATTTATAAATAACTGACGACTTTTTGAATGAACAATAGATTCTGCAAAAATCATACAGTCGTTACAAAAGGAATCTTGAATTCTACAAAAAGGTGTAAGGATACAAACATATGCCCAGATAATGTCGCCCAACACAAAACTGGATATTTTTTAAATATTGTATTGCAAAAAATATCAAAAATAAAACTAGCTAAATTTAGTATTTCAGAATATTAATTGGCATGCATAATTAATGCAAAAGTTGATTACCAAAATGCCCATTTGGGCAAATAAATTGATGATGCCGTTAGATTTGAATCTAACGGCTACGATCATTGGTCTTCCTTAAGGATGGAAGGACCAAGTCCTATTTGAAAGGACCCCTATATTTTTAATGTATATATAAAATGAAGTATATACTGTATATATGAAAAAATATAAAAATTAGAGAAATATCTTGAGATTCGATCCATTATATATACTTTCAAAGACTTTAAAAAATATTTAAAGGATCTTTATATTATGTAATAATATATAAATTATTTAGCTATATATACAGGTGTATAATACAATATAGGGTATAATAATTATAAATAACTAAAAATAGCCAAGAATTATAAAATTCCATATTTTTGGGTTAGTCATAAATTTTTACAGTATTTTGAATTTTCAAGGATTTTTGCTAATTTTTATGTATTTTAAAGTAAAAAATATCCCAAAACAGGATTAATTATACAGGTTGAATGTTTTAAGGTGTTAAAAAAGACAAATGCTTCAAAATTCATTAAAACTACTTATAATAGTTAATATATACCATAAATAAAATTCAAGAACAAAAACACATATTTTTGGAAATTTTATAGAATTTTTATAATTTTATAAGATTTTAAAGCTTTTTATTTTTTTCCACATTTTCTCTTTCTATTTTTAGGAATTTTGGTTTGGGGTTGTAAAATAATAAGATATGCAAAATATATTTTTTTGGGATTTTTCAAAATGATTTTACATTTTTTTGGTATGTTTAAACCCAAATAAGGAATTAATGCTCACTGTTTGAATTTTAATAAACACGAAGATAAAGAAATGCAAAACAAAAACTAAGCCATGAAAAAGGTATTTTTAACAAAAATAAACCATTAAATAAAAATAAATGTGATGGCAGGGATCTACTAGCAACAAACAAGAAATTTTCAGCCATTTTCGAACCCTAAACCAAAATCCAGGGGCTCTCATGCAATAAATCCATGAATATTTAAATTAAAACTATCTAGTAGGGGTATATTTGTAATGACACAAAAAGTTCATGTCTTCTTTTTAATTTTTCAACAAAAATATACACCGAATATGGAAGTTTATATATTAAAAATAAATATCAAAACTAGGAGGGTCCTGCTCAAACTCACGTGGGGTACCACGTGCATTGAGCTGGCAAGGACCCAAGTGTAAGACACAGAAAAGTTTAGGGGGGCTTTATGCAAATTTTACAACATTATTTACACTCTAGACAACATTTTAGGTATTGAAATACAATATGTAAAGGTGGAGGGATGTATGGGAAATATACCCCTTCACGCACCATCCGATGATTGGGGATGATCCACTTACGCGCATCGGACAGTGGGGGATTGCATCGGTTCGATTTTTGATCAAACGACGTTGATAGAATTTAGAGGTGCACCTTCATCGGACTGTCCCTGCTCTTCACAAAGAACATGGAACGAACACCGAGGTGTAATCCCTTGTTCCTCCAAAATCTCACGATATAGGGCTCCTCCGACGTTGTTGAGGCTCTCTACTGCTTCCTACTGATGATCCGCGTTGAACGGTGGTATCAAATGAGTCCGGTACCCAACGATGGGATCGTGGAGCGTCGATGAAATTCGACCACTTGGAGAACCTCCTTCACATTGGAAATCAACCCATATTTGGTCCTTAGACACGCTAACCTATAGAAGAATGATCGCAGGCTCGAGGAGATTCGCCTCAAGCCAATTTGATGCTACTATGCGGGGTGGGAGTGGTGGGAGTGCTCCGATGAACGATAGAGGAAGAAGCACGGGTGAACTGATCTGAGCAAGTCTAGGTGAAATGAAGTGGTGCTGGAGATGAATAACATGTTGTGGAATAAAAAGGTTGTGAAATAGGATCTAAACATGATAGAAATAAAGGTAAAATGGCCAGGGTGAACGTATCGATTGGATTTTACACAACACTAAAGATCTAAAGATGAAACAAAATGTGGAATTAAAAACATGGAAATGATATCTACCTAGGAATAGAAACAACGTAGCTCTAACCTAGATGTGACACCAAGGAGCACAACGCTGCTTGAACGTCACCTTGGATCACTCCTCCTCCTTCGATTCACATGCCAGCACCTCGAGGATAATCTCGCTATCATCAGGACCACACACGCACAAGATGGGTGGAATCAGGGTGCAAAGAAAGATCAAACCTGAGAAGAAGTAAGGAGGTTTTATTTATACACATTGCGGCTGACCCTTATTGACCGGCGATTTCGGTCGAATTGAGGGTATAGACATGAGGTTTTAGGATTAGGTGTGTATTAGGGATAATCTGCGAAGGGATTTCGTGAAAAATCTAATCGAAGCGAGTGATGAAACATATGGGAAATGAGGGAGAAGACGAGATGTCTTCTCTGTCAGGCGGTTAGGTGACCTGAGTCGAAGAGTTGACTCAGGTCAATTAGGGTTTGCTTCTGGATGGTCCACGTGGACCAACCAGAAAAATTCCAATGGAATTGTTTTTGGTAAAATCAATATTAAATCGATAATGAATTAATTAATTTTAGGTTATAATGTAAAAATGTTTGTTATTTTACGTTGTATTTAATTATTGTTTTATTTATTTTAATGGCATTATTTATTATAAGTTATTATCTACAAGTACACTTATGGGTATATTTACATATATTGTATATTGTATATCTTATTTTATATATTTGTAACTTATCTACAGAACCTAACTTTTGCATCTTAATTCCAAATTAAATGAAACTACCTTCATTAAATAGTTTATTAAAAGTTATATACATTAAAGGTGATTTTGATACATTTTGAGTTCATATGAAGAAGATATGGGTCTGAGAAGTTTGGATTTTGGATTCTTATTCAGAGTATAGAATGTACACTGTGTATTATTTTTGTATGAAGTCAAGTTTGTATTTTTCTATATACTTTTATCTACAACTTTCATGTACAAAGTTCTTTGTTTGTGTATAAGTAATAAAGAATAAAATAGGTCCCAAAAATGAATTATTTGGGGAAATAAATTGGTAATTTTATTATGTTTTGACCCTTATCTCCCCCTACTTTATTCTTTGCTGACCCAGTCATCAAGATGCCTAGGTCTCGATGTTTAGGGTCATAAAATACCTTTGGCATTTTATTTCTTTTTCCTTTCTTTATTATTTATTTTGGCTTTAAATAATGTAATTTATACAATAATTCTATAATAAACAATGAATGGTAATTTGCATAAAATAACGATATTTACATGCATTTAGCTAGGGTTTAAAGGACAAAATGAATAAATAAAAGTGATTAAACAGAGATTCATCAGATGGTAAGTGAAATTGGAGAGCTCCTCAAACCCATCTATTTGTTAGTCTACCTATTCGCGATCTCCGTCTGCTGAGCCAAAATCTAGTCCCGTTGACCTCGCATAGCAGTCTGTTGCTGCTGAAGGTTGGTGAGAGCAGTCAGGATGCACTCCAAATGATCTACCATCTCTTGGTTGGCTCTAGACGTCATGGTTGTGCTTGAGAACCAATATCATTAATCATAATAGTTGACGTCCGATGATATTTCCATCTACGTTTTTCTCTTCTTGGGATAGTATATGAAAATTAATTGCAATTGGTGACATATGTGGTTATTGAATTTGTATGTCATTCTTTCCCTTCTCAGACTTGCGACGAGTAGGTGGACTGTCTCTATCTGAGAACTTAATGCGATCGTAATTATAATACTGCGAATATGTATAGAAGAGTATCACTGCTCTGATACCAAACTATGAAGCTCACGCATCCAGGTTACCCGTTTACAAAGCACTCGTAGTATTTCATTCTCAATCGATTGCATTAGGTTACATAATTTGAGGGAATTTTTTTGCGTTTCGAATGACATTCACAATTTTAATAACATACCAAATACCTATCGATTTCATGTGGATTGAGGAGAAGTTAAGGGTGAATTGTACACAATTAAGTCAAGTTTTAAGATCACCAATTATCCACTGATCCCATGGTGAAAATTTAAAGATTTGGGGATGAACTAGTATGCAAATTGAGGCAAATTTAGATTTAAATAAGTAACACCTAATCTCATGACTAAATAAGAAAGATTGGACATTCTGCATTGAATTGAACCTAGATATGTATAGTCAACTACAGAAAGGATTGAGAAAGGATGAGGAATCAAGTCAATGATCATGATTTAGTGATGATTGATAATTAGGAGTGCCAGTCACGTGAACCTTACACCTGTCTATGCGAGGGTACGATGATCCTCGGTTGGTGGTAGATAGGAAGCCCAATTAGGGAAGCGGACACCTAGAGCACGGGTCTAGGATCCCAGTCATTTTTACATTTTTACACAAGCTCATGGCGTTTTTACACTTCCTTGGGATCCAAGTTTTTGACTAGTTCCGCTGACCTTGTTTCAGTAGGGTACCTAGGTAGGAAGACTGTTGGTTTTGTTTTAAGCTCTTTTTGTCGTACCGATCGTGTCGATTTTTTGAGTGACTCAGACTAGAGAGGCTCTGACACCTGTCTCGGGCGTAGTTTTGGAGTATGCCTAGTCCTCTCCTAGACCGCACTTCCACTGGGAGGGTGAGACAGAAGAGTCTCTTAGGAGGATTCCTCACCGCTTGAGTTTTGGTTATTGTTCTGCAAGTAGGTCCTAGCAAAGAAAAGATCGTTGTTAGGCACCGTTGAGTTAGTTACAGTTGAGTTTGGTTACAGTTGAGCTTGTTCACAGTTGAGTTAATACTGTCTTTAGGTTGTTTAATGTTCTGCCAATAGGTCCTGGCGAGGAAAAGATCACGGGACAGAATCATCAATCATCAATATTGACATTTTATCAGAATTTAGAACTACTACTATGGATGTTAGGAGAAGCTAGTGAACATGTTGGGAACTTAGTTAGGATGCATTATACTCCACTGCATAACTACGGAGGCACCCCAATCCTAGGGCATTCTTCACGTCTTAGTGAGGTCACACTTAGACCAAGACCGCCGACTATCCACTAGGTTTGAGAAATTAGACAAAGATAAAGAACATATAAGAGACTCATCATCTACAATCCCAAGATCCATCAACATGAATTATAAGTGATAAAAAGATGTTAACCTACATAGGGATCATATAACCAATAAATGAAATTTTTATATATGGAAAGTTAAAGAGTGATGAGTGAACATGGGATTCACATACAAAATAACTTGAAAATCAATTTCCACACAAGTAGCTTATTAAATTTATATGGCAATCTACTTGCTCCTTTTTAAAATCACTGAAATACCCGTTTTATAGTTTAATAAAATTTATTGTACTCAACTTTTGTTGACATTTCTTGTATTCCCAACATGGATGGCAGGCAAGGCGCCTGTGACTCGGTAGATTGACAGTTGAATGTTGAGCTTCCATAGTTACTTTTGATGGTAGACATGTTATAGTTTTTTGTATAAGATAATGTAAATGCTTTTCTTTCTCTTATGTTATATTTTGGGATACATGTACATAATGCAGTTTCTTTTATTGCATGTTACATTATATGAAAATTAATGCAATGTGAATTGGTGACCCTTTGTTTTTTTCTGTGGCCTGTGAATGTCATTTCGAATCACAAAAATTTTCCCTCAAATTCTGTAACCTAATGCAATCGATAGTGAATGAAATACTAGGAGTGTTGTGTAAATGGGTAACAAAGATCCGGAGGCGTCACACAAAGTTATAACTGAAATAACTCAATCCCTAATTTGAGAACAAACAAACTCTGCATATCTATAACAAGTTATATATAATTCCAATCGGTCCTCATTCATCTTTAAATTTCATCTCAGATAAGCAATTTCTTAATAAAAATGTCGAAAATGTTAAAGCTCAGAAATAAGAAATTGGGATTCGAGCTTCTATGATATGAGTATTGCAATACAAATACAAGCTTTAAAACATTATATCTTTTAACTAACAATTTCTTATTAGGTAATTCTAGTTTTGGCATACGTATATGACTTATAGATTCTTGAGAAGAATATATAAATATATACATTTAATAATAAATTTATCTATTAAATTTTATGTATATCAAATCTATGATAATATTCGAACATTCATAACTATTTATATAATTATCATTGCTAACTGATTCTAGTTTTATCATTTATATACAGATCATATATTTATGAATAAATAAAAAATAAACATCTTGGTGATTTAAATAAATTGATTAAATAAAATATATTAATTATAATTTGTAAAATAGTAATAAAATTTTTTAAAAATTATAACATCTAAAATAAGCCTTTGTGGGAAAAAATCATATTGGGACTTTTATTCCTCTCAGCAAATACAAAATTTCATATTATAGGGTTTGGGTGTATTATTATTGATCAACTTGTGCTACATTGTGCATTTCCACAATTAACCTTTTTAATTTTATCTTCTTTCTAAGATCCTTCTTCTATAAGATGATGATGGTGCCGTGTTCCCATCTGCCTCCAACCGCCATGGAAGAGATTTAAATGCACTTAGACACATATATGGATAGTTTCATCAACAACCTTCATCACTAACATGGACAACATCGGGGAAAGTAGAGGATCAACAAACTTCAACTTCATACCATTAGATCTTTGCCTTTAAATTTTGAAAGTCCTCGTTTTGATAATGTGATGAATCGTCAACACGCTTCAGTAGAGTCAGTCGATGGCTGACTAATTAAAAACTCTGTATTTTTCTTTTTGAAGTTTGGATCCTTTCCGATATCCAAATAAGACAAATGAACATTCCATTTTTTAGATCCTACTAAGACATTTCCAACGAGTCTACAAACAACAAATTTCAAGTTTCTTAGCTCAAGATATGGGTAATTCTTTTGCTTAAATAGATCGTGATCCATTTAAGATTGAATATAGAACTAAAAATGAGCCTTTTCCTATAAATAATATAGGAGTGGATTTCCCTCTCAAAGCCTCATCATCCACTCTCTTTCTCTCGTTGGAGCATCACCACCTTGGATAGGAAAAAGCCTCTGGTCGTCGGAGTCACCTATCTATCACTGGATCAATGATCCAAAGGCATCATATTATAGAGAAGCTCAAGATCATATTCATGCATGTGTTCTCATGGCCATCTGAGTCGTCTTAGATGCCAAAACAAGCATGATGACATCTCGAGGAACATCCTCAAAGGTAACAAAGTCCCCTCCTACTTGTTTTTAGATTCACATGTATTTTTCCTGATCCCATGAGATTGAAAAACCGTATAGCCTTGGAAGAATTCTTATGGCATGTTCTTGTTGTTCTTGATGACGTGTCGCAACCCTATTGTGAAACCCCAAATTATCACAAATACAAAATCTTGATTATCAACCTTATCCATTATCCAAATAGGCCAAATAGAGAATCTATTGTAATACTCTTCGAGTCTGTTCCAATGAGCCCAAGAACATAAAAAATGATGTATGTGAAAGTTATGCATGAACAAGATCGTTTATGGCTTTTGAACCTCAACTTAAACCATATATAAGCCAAGTGTCTAGATCACATAGCTCACTTTACCAAGTGGGTTCATCAGAGCATCGTCGGAGACCTTGTTGGCACCAATTTCAGGGTGAAGGAATAATATGGGGAATGAACCCCTGAAGGTAAGGACCCCCTATTTGTTGTTAATACAAACGACCATTTCTTGTTGCTCACTGGTTTGTGATACTTATAGTTGATGTCTCGCATACGAAACCGATTTTGATATTGTATCATCGCCTTCCATCGTGTTTTTCGACTGATATGGTGATCCAAAAATATGAAAATTAAGTCTGATTTATCTTTGTTACACGCTCTATATATGCATATAATTTGTTTGAAATCAGAGACGAAAAAATGGCATGAAGTCAGAGCACCCATCACATTCCATCGTATTTTTCTGAGAGGTGTGATATGAAAATATACGAAATTTATATCATTTATCCTTGTTGAATACTATATCTATACATCTAATTTATTTTCAAATATGATATAAAAATTTGGCACCAAATCGGATCACCAAATCACTCAACCTAGTGGCACTTATTTATCAAGACTGATAAAAAAGGTTGATGTTGGAATTAAACTAAGGATTTGAAATGGTTAACCATGTTAATTGTATACATGTTATACTAAATGTTTAAAGGTTGATTTATGATATAATAAGTTAATTAGGAATCAAAATGAGAAGGAAAAAGGAAACCACTCATTTATGATCTGCTGAACATAATTAGACGTGAAAATCTTAAAAGATGAAAGGAGTAATTCCCTATCATGAATTTCCAAGCATCCCTACTTAAACATTTAATTTAATACAATATACCCTATGGAATTTAGCCCTAGTTGTCAAAAAGATAAATCAAATGTAGGTGTTCTACACTACAACTTGATTATAATAAGATGAGTACTAAAGTGAAGTTCATGATCAATCTCATATCTAAATCAGGATTCTTGGTGCTTATTGTGATCATATGAAATTTGTGGTGTTGTAGTTGGAACCTTGACCCTTCGTGCTTAGTATTGGTTGGTCTCCACATTGTGAAGGAAATAAATAAGCTTTTTATGAATCAATAAACTTTTTATGAACCTCACTTCACGGAATTGCGGAAAATAGAAAACTATTTGCATAAAATAATGTATGTTCATCGTATGAACATAAATTTTAACATAACTTTAATACATTACAAAATCATTAATTTAGGGAAATATTTTCCTAACATGATTTCTAATATTCTAGTGATTATCAAGATGAGATCAGGGTTACCTCTTGAAGCATGATTCTCTAAAGCAAGAGACCTCCCAAATTAAGTCTGATATGTGCTTTTCTCTCTCGTTGGCACGATGGCGAGTCATGTTGCTTCTCATGAGCTTCAACGTCGTCGTCTTGATCTTTCCACATAAGGATGATCAAGATCATGATTTCGTCGCACAAAATCAACCCTTCTTCACGCTCAAGGAGCACATATAAGGAGACAATATTCTCCTCCACAAGGCCATGCCAAAGGAGAGAAGAGAGGCTTGACAAGATGGACGTGCAGGGTCTTGAAGAGTATATGTTTATGAGAAATATATCATCAAGACTCTTATCTTATTTTGATTCTCAAGGTAATATAATTATTAAGAGGAACAAGCAAACTATGAAAGAGAGGCATTGCCCTATCTTTTATAACTATGAGGGGCGTTGATGAATACCCATTCGTGCACTTTTGTTCCCTTTTTTATCTTTAAAACCCTAGACACATGCATGTAAACGTGTCTAATTTGTATAAATTAATGTACAAACTGTTGTCTATAAATAGTGTAAAATTACATGTATTAAAACACAAAATAAATGAATAAAAAAGAAAATAAAAATAAAGGAAGTACTATAAATACCGACTCACTCTAAACCTTGATACTAAGTCAATATTGACTTGGTCGATACGGAATACAGTAGGAGAGATAAGGGTAAAGCAATACAGACAAAATTACACTGTCACCTAGAAACCCTAGGTGCTCAATACACTGCACACATAGATGAAACTCGCACTAATTTATACACACTCTTACACACTTTAAATAAATATTTTTCAAACAAAGTATATACATAAAAATACATATAAAAATAAAAAAATAAGTACACATAAAAATAACACAGTGTGACTGGGACACATAGATGAAAAAGCTGTAAGCAGAACTTCATAGATCAATATCTTCTCCATATGAACTCAAACTTTACCAAACTTACCTTTATTTTACTTTAAATTAAATTATCTATCTAATGAAGATGGTTCCATTAAAATTGGAATTAAGATACAAAAGTTGGCCTTTTGGCTCCCATTGTACAATATACATGTACATTTTATTCAATTCATTCTTTCTTTATATTTTTAGCTTTCTTATATTTTTCAATACTTGTAAATATTCTTTGAAATATATAAAAATATAAACATAAAATAAAACCATTAAAAATTCATTAAAATAAATAATGTCATAAATTACATAGGTATACTATACACATATTATACATACCCATATTTATGCAAATAAACTCAGAAAAATAAAATAAAAACTAGTAAATATGTATTCAAATATATTATAGTTATATAAATTATGTACATGAAATAACAAAATATAAAATACAAAATAAAAATCAAATACACAATATGTAGGTATAAATATTTACAATTATACTTGTAAAAATTAATACCTAATAATACATTTATAAAAATAAATAAAAATCACCTAAAAATAACACATAAAATAAAGGAGCAACTTTCATGTTTTAAGTTTTATCTAATAAAATAATTTTCTATTTATTTCGAATTAATTCCTAATTTCCCTCTATTTTATCCTGACTTGTTCGTACGTGGACCAATCTAGAGACGCCCTCGGTTGACCCAACGTACAACTGAGGCAACCTAGCTTCTAGCCTTGATAGAAGTGCTGACTCCATTCTTTCTCTATTTTTCCTTCGTGCTACATTGGTCGAATCAACTCAACTATTTCATGAAAGTTGTCCCTCGATAATTGATCTTCCATGCCAGACTAGGATATTGGTCAAATAGAAACTTATAAAAAATCTAAAAATTCACAGGAAAAATCATAAAATTATGTTTTAAAGTTCTAAATTTTCTTTGTACTATTTAGTATCTAGGAAAATTGAAATTAGGAAAATCTGATTTGATACTATTTTTTTATTTTGTGTATTTCCTTATTTAAAAATCCATAAAAATTCTCAAAAAAATTCAAAAATCACTAAAAAAATAGAGAAAATTTTACAAAACCCCCAAAAAATTTATTTTTGAATTTTTGTTTTTTATATTAAAAAACCAAAAACATCTCCTTTTTATTTTCTTTTGTACAGAGTATACATATCTATATATTATTCAAATTTTTATCTTTGAATTAATTCTAAAACTTTGCAAAATTAAAAAAATAAAAACGTAAAATACATATAAATTAAAACCCACAAAAACATTGAAAATTAAAAATACAAAAGCCCTAAGTTGTCTATTCATTTTTGTTGCTCTATCTCGTGTGCTCCTTTGTGGTTCGACCCCTACTTCTTATCATCTATACACATTCTTGTAGGGTATAATACAACTTATCTCACCTAGATTTATTTCTTAATCATTATTGTGGGTTAATTATTGATTAATTTGCTTGAGTTGAGTTTCGAGAACCAAGAGGTGCTGATACAACGATTGCTGGATCCAACTTATTGGACATTGCACGCTCTCCAAGACTGAAAGTTAGGAACCTCTCTTGATCATCTCATCAAATGGTGCCATTGTCGGGGAGCATCAATTTGTAGAGTACAGAGTAGACACATCCATTTTGCCATTATTCATTTCATTGTATATTTCTCTCTTTATTCTCTGATGATCTGAGAATATTCTGACCATATACTTGTTTGAATTTGATGTGAGTGCCTGCTCATCAAGGGAGGATTTCTTTGGAGATTTTATGCACCCAAAAGCCATGGAGATCGGTGGTTCTTTAACCACCGATTGTAGAGATTAGTCGAGGACACAAAAAGCCGAGCAGAACTTTCTTAGCATAAAGTTAGTTTAATTTCTGCGAGACAACGATTTATTCATTAATTTGTAATAATACAAGACCCAAACACTTGGACACTTGAACTTTCAAAAGTCCATTTCACCGACTGGTCACTTGGGGGACTTGACCATTTTTTCCCCATATTTTCATCGCATTCTACCTTATTTTTCCCTATTTTTCTTTTGTTTCTATTCCTCTGATTTGTGTTTTCCGACTTCTTTTCTTTTTATGTCTTGTGGAATGAGCCCTCAGATCATTAGGAGTGTATGTTTGATTAAACTAGGTCCAAAGCCCCAATATCGTTTATGTAACTATAGTTCCACACCTGGATCTAATCAAATTGTGCAAGTTCTTCACATTAATAGAAGCTCATGTTCCAGGGTTATTTCCTCGTTGCATTGCATATATAATAGATTTAAAATTTTTGTATTGCACCCCACACGCAGAGGGGTGGGAAGCACTGTAAGTCTTCTGAATCACAACATTTGATTTCAGACTTGCATTGCTTTTATGTCTTCTTCCTTTGATTTCGATCACATAGGCCAAGCAAAGAAATGATCAAATTATTAGGCCTTTTTTTTGGCATGAACATAAAAAGTGAAAACCCTAAAAATTTAAAAAGGGTCTGCTAAGAAAATCTCGACCCAATAAAAAATGATTAATTGAATTTCATTGTATTGGGTTCACAACACCCTCATTGTATTCATGTACCTTCCAGACCGAATGAGGCATGATCCTTGAAGAATGGAGGCCAAATACAAACCTGGGTACTGCCTTGTCTATCGCCTGGATTCACGAAGTGTTGGCGCTTCTATCATACATGGACGAGTAGGGCTTAGTCTACTTGCATACTTAGTCTGAATTATCAACCATAGGACATTTTCTGATGGGAGTGTATATCTCATCATCTCGTGTCTAAGCAAGTCCTTGTCTTCTTGCAGACTTGGTCGAAAGTATTGGTTTCACCTATCAGCTTCCTCCTCTACTTCTTTGGCTGAGTAGTGGTCCAGATTTGATAACAAGGATTTTTAAAAAGTACAGGCTACTGGTTACAAAGGAAGTGGGAAGTATGAGATACTTTTCTGACAATACTCACTCACGTATAGGGTTAGCTGTCCAATGCTAAATGACAATATTTCCTGATACAACTAATAAAATTTAAAAGATAATTGTCGAACTCTTATAGCTCATTGTGTTGAGTTGGTGAGTTGACCCTTGTTTTGTGGTTTGATTGATTAGCTTTAAACATGTCGAGATCAAAAATATCATGCCTTTGCGCCATTTATCTCACACGTCTTTTCTCACTTCTTCTTCTTGCCTTGCTCATTTTGAGCCTTCTTTTCTCACTCCCTCTTGAAATTCAACATTTCTTTCATCTACTCCATCATCCACTTCTTTTTAACTCCCAAGATGTCACATCCAGGATGGCTTTGTTCGGATCTTAGGAACACCTACATCGGTTCTCAAATGCCGACATCTTCAATAATATTGGGTGATCTCCAATAATTGAGTTCGGACCTTATGGACTTCTCTTTGGACTCCCTGATCTTCACTCTCTTTCAGGATCAAACGACTTATGTCCCGATCTTCCCTCTTTAGCACTTTCCTTTCACCAATAAATCCATTATTCGAGATAACTCTCATCTTGAACTCGCTCCCCTTTTTAGGATTGATTGGATCATATTTCCGAATGCAAAATTTTCACCCGATCACGATCCCGAGTTATAGTTAGACCTTGAGATGGCTCCCTAGAGATGAGATAAGGGGACAACTTCAGATGAGATAGTGGACCAGAACAAGGTCAATATACAGTTTCTAGCGTCAATCCATGCCATTCAACAACAATTGATAGACCTAGATCTTGCCCAAGTTGCATTCAGATAAATGCTTATGGAGGTGAGAAGGTACAGAGAAAGCTGAGGAGGAGAGGATGAAGAACATCACAATGGAAATGATGATGACCAGCTTACAAGAACCCATTGAGGAGAGGAGAGAAATGGGCATCCCAAACCAACTCTGAAGGAGACATATAACCATGGCATTGGCCAGGTTACTGAGTGGGTCCCGTATACCTATTCCATGACACTTCGAGTTGAAACCATCCTTGCTCATGCTCTTTCTTATCTTCCATGGCAAAACCAATGAGGAGCCCTACATTACTTACAACAATTTAACCGGATTTGCAACACAATGCACTACCCCCAACATTCCTTTGGAGGTAGTAAAGATGATCGTCTTCCCTTCCAGCCTTCAAGATAAGGCATTGTATTGGATCAATCACCTTGGGAAGGTGGTGATGACATGGGAAGAGCTCAAGTCTGCCTTCTTGCATAAATGTTATCCCCTGGGTCATCTGAACCAAATGCGAGCGTTGATCTCCAACTTCTCCCAAAATTCCCATGAACCATTTTCATGAGGCATGGGAATTATTTAAAGATCTCATGAAGACGTGCCCCCAACAAGAAATGTCGAAGACCACTCTGGTCCAAAACTTTTCCGAGGGCTTGTACCAAGAAATCCAATGGCTTGTGGATGCTGCGTGCGGATGATTGCATTTTAACAAGGATGAAGATGTCATATGGCAGATCTTCGAGGAGACAGTTGGAGGCTCAAACCACCTTATCTTCATCCCGTATGTTTTCGAAATCCCCATCGATCCCACACAAGACTCTAAATTGCAGCATCATACCATGAGGAAGAGAAAGAGAGAGACATGAGTTCCAATCTCAGCATCATCGAGAACCATCTCTCTAAATTTGATACCATCGAGAAATGATCATGAGACCTTAATAAATACAAGTGATCAAACAGAGAACCATATCGCTGGACAAGCTCGATCATATTCCCAAGCAGATTGAGCTTTTAGTTAGCACCATCCATGCCTGCCAGTTGTGAAAGAACAGACGAGCAGTCTACCAAACAGAAGGAGCCATCCCTTCAGCAGAGTCAAGGTCACCCCAGGCAGTTCAACATGTGTATTATGTGTAGACTCCCGACCAGGGATCCTCATCGCCACAACAGTAGATGGTAGTGTACCATCTAGAGCCCTGGTCTTATTCCGAGCCTTTCCTATTCACCACCTCCGCATATTCATGAGGTGAATACCATGTAGGGCAATGAACAAGCTCCGACCCATCCTGGAGGACAACCTCAAGGTCCAAGCACATCTATTCGTCCTTTCATTCCTCAACTGGGTGGATGGAACTTCCAACCACATCAACACTGGTCTCCCCACCAAGGAAACAACTGGGGACAACAACACTAGCAACTGATATATAGCCAACCGTATCATCAGCAACAGTCGGCTGCTCAATATCAGAACCATTTATTTTTCTCCTTGTTACCAGCAACCACAATACCCTCCTTATCAGACTCAGTACTACCAGTCGTAGTCACAATACCACCGGCCTCAACTCCCTACGATTATAGAATCTTCAGAGGCTGCTGTGGTGAATCTTGCCTTGGACTGGTTGGCACAGCTGATAAAGAACATGCACGAGATGAGCCAGAAGATTGACGACATCACTACTACAAAGATAGTCATCCTATGTAGGTTGAGGCAAATCCCAATTACTATAGGAGAAAGGATCAAGTAGATTGTAGTGCAACACCGCCTCCTGAGTCAGGTATAAATTCATTTATGTCATCTATATTTGTTCATCTCAAGAGCAATAGAGCATTATAGCTGACTACTTCAGCCAAGGGGAAAGATCAATCTTTTGTGGACGAGTCTTTATCACCAGCAACTGAGCTAGCACATACTTCTAGACCCGATGAGGGAAGAAGGAGCAGCACACCCACCATCACCAAAAATACAAAAAAATGAAGAAAATAAAAATCAAGCAATAACAACCAAGGCTGTGTTGATGTAGCCAAGGAGACACTAGTAGCCTATCCCGTGCAAGCCTACACAAATGAAATTCCTGCATTTGTTTTGCCTTCTGTTTTGGTTGATTGTACTAAGCTCAATCATCTGTTTGTACATAAGAATAGTTTTTTGCATGAAAATGAGGTTTTTTGATGATATTTGTAATCCATTTACCGATGCTTTGAAATAAAAAACTATAAAAAATAGAAACAACCTTATTTAATCCCAACATTGTGGAGTTATTGCAAAACATTATGTTAATGATGTCATTGATCAAAGCCATGGAGTACATGCCCAATGTGAAAAAGGGGTTGAAAAGCATGTACAATGAAGCGTGAATCACAAAAAAATTAGATACATGAACTCTGAAATTCACATTCTCACTCTGGCAACAAGGCAAATCTATTAGCAACCTACCGAGCAAGAAGAAGGACAAGGGAGCGCCTCTCATTAGATGTGAAATGTTTAACCAAGAGTTTCGAAAGAAATCTCCTTCACATCGAATCATCCATCAATCTAATGCCTACATCATTGCTCAAATAATTTGGGTTAGGACCGCTAAAGTCAACAAGAATGATTATGCATTTCGTAGATACTTCAGTGAAGAGGCCAAGGGAAATTTTGGAGGATGTCATTGTTAACTATCAAGGGATGAAATTCCCTGTGGGTTTCATAGTCCTAGAGATGGACATCTCATCACCATTTTTTCATACCCAATTTAAATGGGATAGCCGTTCCTTCGAACATCCGAGGCAGTGGTTGACTATGGCACTGAAAAGATCACCTTTCGCTCAAGAAGTAATGAGGTACTCATTGATATGATCCAAGTACCTAAGCTCGCAGAATCTGTGCAAGATGAGAGTGAGCAGATTTAGAAAGAGACAGAAGACTGTGATTTTCTTGCAGAAACACAACTTTGTTTTTGGATGATATGAAAAATAAGAATTCCTCTCTAAGGAGGAGTCCCTGGAAAGCACAGTTGAAGTTACCCATGTTCTTAAAGATGAGGTTTCTAGTGATATGCTATTTGAGCTAATTGAATTGATTAAGAGTTATCCATCCCTGTCAGAACAAGACAAATTCCTTGCAGATCTTTCAGATGTCTTTTGCTCCAAGCCAGAAATACTCCAGGTGGACAACACACTATCAATAGAGCCAACACTGACCGCAGTTGTTGAAGTCACTCCAGAGTTGAAATTGTTACCTTCATCGATGAAGTACGCCTTCCTTGCAGGTGATGAAAACATATTCTGATCATCATCAGCTCTCGACCGACCACAGATCAAGAATCTCATTTGCTCAAGGTTCTAAAAAGGAATCATAAGGCAATTGGTTGGAAAATTTCGAATCTCCATGGTATAAACCCGTCTCTATGCTTGCACCACATCTATTTGGAAGATGAATGCATACCTTCCTGTGAGTTTCAGCATCGACTGAACCCAAACCTCTGAGTGGTCATGATGAAAGCAATCACAAAGTGGTGTGATGCAGGCTTTATCTATCCCATCTCCAATTCAAAATGGGTAAGTCCGTTACATGTGGTTCCTAAGAAATTTGGGATTACGCAACGAGCGACAAAGGAGAGAAGATTCCAACCAGAGTAAACATTTCTTGGTACGTCTGTGTGGATTATAGACGCTTGAACCTAGCAACCAAGAAATATCACTTCCCTTTGCCCTTCATTGACAAATAGTCGAAAGACTTACTGCAAAGGAATATTTCTATTTCTTGGATGGGTATTTTGGATACAATCAAGTTTCAATAGCCAAAGACTAAGAGAAGACCACCTTTACCTGTCCATTTAGGACGTACGCTTTCAGACGCACGACGTTCGGATTGTGTAACGCCCCCGCTACATTTCAAAGATGTATGCTGACTGTATTTGCTGAGACGGTGGGAAGTTTTCTTGAGGTATTCATGGATGACTTTTTTGTCTACAGAGTCAACTTTGATTAGTGCCAGACATATTTAGATCGAGTACTTCATTGATGTTGTGAGGTTAGTCTTATGCTTTCTTGGGAGAAGAGTCACTTCATGGTGATCGAGGGGATTGTTTTGGATCATGTCGTTTCCAAGCGAGGCATGGAGGTTGACCCGACTAAGGTGAAGGTAATAGAGAAACTTGAGCCACCTACTTCTTTGAAACAAGTCTGGTCGTTTTTGGGGCATGTTGGTTTTTGTCGCAGGTTCATCAAATATTTCACAAGATTGCTCGAACATTGACAAAACTTCTAGGCAAGGACACCAAATTTATTGTAGATGACAGAGTGCTCCATGTCTTTGAACAGATGAAAGAAATAATCACCCAGGCTCCTATCATACAACCATCGGATTGGTCTCTTCCATTTGAGATCATGAATGATGCGTCCGATTATGCTACTGGAGTTGTGTTAGGACAATGACGATATGGATTACCGTTTGCAATTCACTACACTAGCAAAACTCTGGATGAAGCCCAGTGGAATTACACAGTTACAGAAAAAGAACTGCTAGCGGTAGTTTTTTCTCTGAAAAAATTCAGGTTTCAATAGCTTGAATCCAAAGTGTTTGTATACACTGACCATTCTGCCATATAGTACTTACAGAAAAGAAGGATGCAAAATCATGCGTACTTTGTTGGATCCTTCTACTTCATGAATTTGACTTAGAGATACGAGATAAGCATGGAATCGAAAATGTTGTGGCAGATCATATTTCCAGAATAACTGAATTAGAAACTCATGAGCAGGATATTGTGCCAATCACTGAAACCTTCCCAAATGAAACCATATTGTCAGTCTCCTCGCTCCCTTGGTATGCCAATATTTTGAACTACTAGTCTCTAAGGAAGTCCCACGAGATTGGTTGATGTTAAAGTGGATAAGTTCATGTCTGACATACATTTTTATCAATGGGAGGATCCACATCTGTTTCATGAAGGTGCAGATTATATCTGGAGAAGATGCATTCCTTGAGGAGGAGTATACAAGTGTCCTAAGCCATTGTCACTAGTTAGAATTTAGTGGACACTAATATGAAAGTACACATTGACTAAAGTGCTTCAATACGGCCTCTGGTGGCTGACTCTTTTAAGAGATGCCACAAAATATGTCAAAGGATGTATTGACTGCTAGGGAAGGGGGGAGGGGGGGGAAAATGGGTAGTACCATCAGTTCCCAAGATACCAGATTTCAGATGTCTCTGATGCATGGGGGTATTGACAAATGTGCCTGAGTGGGTATATTAGGTACTCGTTGTAGCACGACACTCCGCCAATTAATCAGAACTGAATCAAATGTCTCTGTGAAGAGAACTCAGTTTTTAATTTATATCTCGAGCAAGTCCGGGGCCGAATACAGGGAGGCAAAGGAACAACTTTGGGTTAAATCAGAACAATTAGGTCTAGGTTTCCAATGCGGATCTTTTTTTTGTATTTTTTACATGCAAAAATAAATGTGAATGCAAAATGTGGTTGAATTAAGTTAATAAGAAAACACACAACTTAGTCAAATTAAATTTAATATGAAATTAATCCAATTTAGCCAAATTTATTTTTCCTAGAATCCTAATCCAGTGATGAATGCAAAATATTTTTTGGAAGTTTAAGGGTTAAAAATATAACAATGAAAATGCATACTTTTTATGGATTTTCACGTAATTTTTCACACAAACAGAATGAAAAAAAATGAAAATTTTACTGAATCTCAAACATAATGAAATGAGGCCACAATATTTTTTTAGAATTTTTAGAGAATATATGATTATTTTATGAATTTTTAATAAAAACAGAGTAGTAGTGAGTATTTAATTTTTAATAAATCAACAATTTTAATTTATCCATAGAGAAAATTTCTCAATAAGGAATTTTAATATGCAATCCAAGAGAATTGGAATTTCATAAAAATAATTTGTGTTGATTTAATTAAAAATCATTTACTAAAATCACTCTACATTTTATTTAAGGCACAAAACAACTCCAATTTAGATTAAATTGTGCTAGTGATTAAAGTTTAAGGCCTCATTTCTGATTTTTGAGGAATTTTTGGAGTAACCGTGAATTAAATATGAATTTAAGACAACAAATTGGGTAAAATATGTAATATTTCACTAAGATAATTTTATTAATTACCCAAAACTCACAAAAATCCAAATAAATAATCAAATGATAGAGAACTAATTGCTCAACAACATGACATTTTTCATTAATATAAATGCTGCAAGAAAGATGTCCAAATTAACATGCAAACATATGGGTGTTCTTGCAAAAATAGAATTTAACTTGAACATAACTAAAATATGCAGATGGACTTATTTGTAATTTAAAAACTTAACGAAAAAATATGCAATTTTTACAAAATAAAAAAACAAAAGTCCTTTGATTGCATGCGACTAGGGCTTGAGGAGTAGTGGGAACATCGCACGCGGTTGCAACACGAGGGAGTGTGACTGACGGCAGTGCTAGAGCAGCGGGTAGAGGCTGGAGGGACGCGACCTTGGTGGCACGACAAGGAGGGCATAGAGGAAGACTGAGGGGGGGCGTGCGTGGGCACGGGGAGGCAGAGTAGGGCACCACCAGGAGGACCTGGCATGGAGGCGACAGAGTGGTTGCCGCTAAAGGAGTGGCCGAGGCTGAGTGGTGGACTGCAGAGGACGGAGCAAGTGACGCGCAGTCGATTGGGCAGTGGTAGTAGTGGCCGGCAATGGAGGAGGTGAGGGGGGGCACCGTTGTTGCTTTTTTTATTTTTTTTGATTTGATTTTTGTTGTTGTAATTTGATTTTTAATTTATTTTTAAATTTTTAGTTTTCTTAGTAGGGGAAAAATGCAAATATGATGGTGTGGTGATGGTGATGATATAATGAATATGATGGAGGTGGAGTAGAACAAATGAAGGTGCAGTGGTGGTTGTTTGATGAGATAAAAAAAAGGAAAAATAAAAACGATGACAAAATGAATGGAAAATTTTCCTACGATGGAAGCGGGGTGCCTTTGGTGTGCTCAGAAGAAGCACGGTCCTCGCTCGAATTGTCGACGAGCGACAACGTGCGGAGGCGGCTGCAATGTTTGCCAGAATGCCAACGAAACTCACCGAAGAGGAAGCGATCACCGCTCTATTTCGTCATTCACCGTCACCGAGATGGGTGGTCAGAGCTCTCAATTCTCTCTCGTATAAAGGTGGATCCAAAGAATGAGATGTACAAATAGATAAGGAAAATGGAGATTAGAAAATATGGTGGAATGATGGAGTTGAATGGGAGGTTAAGGAAATGGTGGAGTTGAATGGGAGGTTAGATGGAGACTTGGTTGTTAATGAAAGAAAAGGATAGTTAGTGCAGAGAATGAAAAATAAATAAAATAAAAGAAAATAGAATAAAATAAGCTACTAAAAAAAGAAGATAAAATAAAAGAAATGGGAAAATTGCAAATAAAATAAAGAAGAAAAAAATAAAGAACAAAATAGACCATATATACACTATTTTTTACTTTTCTAATTTTATTTTTTTTGTATTTTTATAAAAAATATTTACAAAATAAAAATAAAATAAAATAAAGGACAAAAATGATTTTTTGGATTTTTAGTAATTAAGAAAAGTAAAATTAAAAATGAGAAGAAAAATATGTACATTATATACAAAGTCACTTCGCCTTATTTTCAATGACAAAACATTTTTTTGAGATTTTTTAATTATGTCATTTATTAAAATGTATAATAAAGAAACTAATAGAAAAATAAATAAATAAAAAAGGGTTAGATTTGTACAAGAAAAAAACCAAGTCACATTTACTGCATTATGTACAATATACAACGAGGTCCCAAAACTCAAATTTTGCAAACGAGCTCCGATTTTAATGAAACCATTTCATTGGATAGAAAAATTTATAACTTAAGCTTTAAAAGTGAGTTTGGTGACTTTGGAGTTCATACGAAGCAGAAATTTGGCTGGGAAGTTGGACTTTACGACCTTTTCTCTTTGGAGATCTAGGAGTATTTATTTACAGTGAAATTTATTTTATATTTTTCTATTTTTCTATATATTTTTATAAACAAGTTAGAGAAAGAATTAGTCAAAAAGGAGTTGAAATGAAATTATTAAAAATACATGAAGTTTGGGCTATTTATAGGTGAAAAACTCCTTCATTTTACAACTTTTTATTATTAATTTATTTTGTACAATATTATATATAATAATTAGTGTAATATTTACAAGAGTCATTTTGTTAATTTAATGATTTTATGGACATTTATTTAAAACTTTTCTCAGGTATTTTGCTAAGATCAATACATTGAGATGATGAATCATGGATTCATCAGATATCGACTTTATAGGTCCGTTTCTGAATAATTATGGTTTTGAGTACATCTTGCTCGCCGTCGATTACGCAAGTCGATGGGTGGAGGATATCCCAGCTTGAGCTATAAACAACCACATGGTCTGTCAGTTTCTCAAAGATAACATCATCGTACAGTTCGGGATTCTGAAAATACTAATATCATATTATGGGAGAAGCCATTTCATAAACAAGGAGTATAGAATTGAACATCATGTTGCTTCTCCCTATACCCGTAGACCAATGGCTTACCAGAATATTTAAACATGGAAATCAAGACTATCTTATAGAAACTTGTGCGTCCTGATAGAAAGAACTAGTCACAGTTGCTTAACTCAGTTCTTTGGGCCTACTATACAATGTACAAGCCTCCTTTAGGCATGTCTCTCTACTGCCTGGTATACGACAAACCTTGTCATTTGCCCATGGAACTTATTAATAAATTATTATGGGCGGTAAGTTTATGCATGGAAACCTAGAAATAATAGAAAACTCGACATGAATCATTTGTTAGAATTCAGAGACTCTACATATGACAAAAGCCTCATGTACAAAGAAAAAGTCAAGAGATGGCACGATAAACCCATCAAAAGAAAATCTTTCGATCCAAATAAAAAAGTATGGTTGTTTGATGATAAATTACTATTGTTTCTAGGAAACCTGAAGAGTAAGTGTTCAGGACCTTTTATCGTGAAAAATGTGCATGACAATGGTAGCATTATAATATCAGTCTTGTCATCTGACTCACAACCTTTTGTAGTCAATGGACAACTATTGAAACCATATCTTGAGCATGAAACTTTTCCGTCCGTTGTTGATTCAGTTCATGTGATATATCAAGAAGAGCTCCATGGTGCAGATGGATCAGACAAATATAATACCAAAAATATCATTTCTCTATCTACTCTTCCATTTACTCACTCATCCCTTTCATCATTACTATACATAGGATATGCTTCATCCTAAGTATAGGGGGGCGACTGACTTGGGTGTTCATTCTTTGATCCCTCAACTGCCTCCCAACTTGTTGATAATTTTTTTCTATACTCAGGCCAACTTTACCCTAAGTATGGGGGGGGGGGCAGGACGAGACGATGATTTCGTACACTCACCCTCAATCATCCCTACCTTATGTACAATCTGCTATACTTAGGATTAGTTGATCCGAAGTATAAGGGGGACAATCGACTTTACATTATTTGAGTCATTTTAGTTTAGGCTTTTCTATACTTAGCACGAGTTATGTCTTCCTTTCTGCTCTTTGATCAATATGAGGGCATAGTAGGGGGTCATATATATATATATATGTATATATAAGTTAGCCATAACTTGACTTGGGTATTTTCAGTTAATATGGCTAAAATACTAGCTAAAGGTATATAATAAATCAACTGTAAGGAATAATATGAAACATGCACATACTATTAATACACTAACTCATTTTACCAACTCTTTTACCCTTTTCAAAAATCCCATAAAATTTTGAAAATTTTCAAAAATACCTACAAATTTGCAAATTGTTTTAAAAATTTCCAAAATTTCCAAAACTTTGTGAAAATCCCATAAAAAGTTCAAAACCAGAAAACATCTTCACAAAAATATTTCGTTGCATTGCATAAGCATTTTTCTGAATGATTTTGATACTTGAACGAGTCTAAATAAAAGCCAAAGATTGGAGCTTGGTCTAGAACTTTTACCTAATTTTAGAGGAACATGTTAAGGACTGGAATTGAGACGCTTCAGGTCATTATGACTTAATTCTTTAGGTTCTGTGAGACTATGTTCATGAGTCAATTCGATGTGACTAATTAGAATCCTTAATGCCATCTGTACGATTATCGAGGCAATAGTTTGACTCGAAACCTTGCACTCAACACTTAGCTCAACCAAGATGGGTTGTTGAAAAATTTGGAAGTCTAAGTCTGGACGATCTCGACCGCTTCGTCAAGGGTGGATCAGGAACCGTTCTTGGGGACTACTGAAACCAGTACTTCAACCTACTGTTTCTCTGGTAGCATGGACATCTAAGATTGGAGATTGGATTGAAATAAAGCTTCGGATAAGAAATGGTCTACTAGCACAATTTTTCTAAGGCCCCAAAACATGAGCAAAACAAAAAATTCTATATCCGCCAGGGCAAACAGGAATGCAATCCAACACCAAACAAAGAAAAACCAAAAATAAGTATATACCGAAAATTCCAAAAATCTTGAGCTCCAGAAAAGGCCTGCTTCTTGGTGGAGATTTGGTCACACTAGCTGAGCTTCATAAGGGAGTGTGGCTTAACTGATCCACGTCGACTTCTTTTCCCATAAATATAAAATAAAAACATAAAAATTCATTAGGTTAAATAGTGTCATAAATTACATAGGTATACTATTCATATATTATACATACACATATTTATATAAGTATGCAAATAAACTCATAGAAATAAAATAAAAATTTGTAAATATGTATTTAAATATATTATAGTTATATAAATTATGTACATGAAATAACAAAATATAAAATACAAAACAAAAATCAAATACGTAATATATAACTATAAATACCTATAATTATACCTGTAAATATTAATACCAAATAAATAGATTGATAAAATAAATAAAAATCACCTACAAATAATACATAAAATAAGGAACAACTTTCATGTTTAAGTTTTATTTAATAAAATCATTTTCTATTTTATTTCAAATTAATTCCTATTTCCCTCTATTTTATCATGAATTGGTCCTACGTGGACTAATCAAGAGCCGCCCTCAGCTGACTTGCCGGTCAATTGAGACAGCCTACCTTCTCGCATTGTCAGAAGCATTGACTACATTCTTTCGCCAATTTTTCCTTCGTGCTACATTGATCGAATTAACTCGACTAGTTCATAAATGTTGTCCCTCGATAATTAATCTTCCACTCTAAACTAAGAGATTAGTGAAACGATCATCGATTTGGGAGTAAATCCTAACGCAACCATGCCTCCTCGCCACTGCTTTAAATTAAAACCTCCACCTTCAATCCAATTTTTAATCTCTCATATGTGCCACTTATCCCCTTGGATTGAGGCTTGGAGGTCACCTTTGTGACAACCGACAGGAAGGTGTTATATGTGATTCCACGGTGAGGAGGTGGTTAGCTGGAGGTGATTCAACCTCTCCAGACGGAGCTCCAATGCGGGATTCTGTCTCCGTGTTCTCGAGCAGGTGAGGCCCTATTCTTCGGCGCATTTCCTTCACATTTTGATTCCTAGCATAGCTACATGTTTAATTTCTTTTATTTTTCACTCTATTCCAAAAATCCCAAAATTTTTTGCACCTGGAGCTCTTGAGCTCCAGGCCTCTGTCCTCTACCAAACTGATCATCTCACCCAACTGTTCATCTCCACATCTTATCCTTACGCTTTTCCATCATTCTGATCACCTAGGTTGCCTTCATCTTGCATTGATTGGGTCCTCGAGCTATCCACCATAGCCAGAAGATCCTCACCCCATTACATTTCCCTTTATTTTGCGTCACCCAAGGGTCGAGGACAATCATCTTTGAACCATGATCTTATCGACGCAGGTCTCAGCCTAGGAGGAGAGCATGCAAGGGGAATCAAGTCAGACTTAAGCACCCAGTATACCTAGTCTTCTCCAAGCTCTAGATCTCATGACATCGAGATCTAGACTAATCTGATGGCATCAACAGCTCAGGCGACCTCCACGAAGCCATAGAGCCATCTTCGGGCTGCATCCACCAACGGAGTTGTAAGATCTGATAGAGAATAGGAGGTCGGTGATTGTATCGGAATCTACCCTTTTAATAGTATCGAATTAATGATTTCGTTGCAGTCAGATAAATCTGAAATGATAAAAAATAAACCGCACGAATCAAATAATTAATGAATGAATTAATGTGCAGTTTTATGTTTTTTTAACTTAGGTAAGCCCCAGGGTCGACTCGAGGAGGCAAAGGAACAACTTTGGATCAAGTTAGAGGGATTAGTTAACGGTTTTCCAAGTGGGATTTTTTTTGTAATTTTTTATGCAATAAAAAATGCCAATGCACAAATTCGGATTGAATTAAGTTAACAAGAAAATAACCGACTTAGCCAAATTTAATTTTAATATGAAATTAATCCAAATCAGCCAAGTTGCATTTTTCTTAACAACCTATTCCAACGACGAATGCAAATGTATTTATTTTGGGAATTTTTGGACTTAATATGCAATAATGAAAAATGCAAACTTTTTTGGGGTTTTTATGCAATTTTTCGTGCAAATGAAAATGCAAAAATTCAAAAATTTACTGAAAGTGAAATATGATAAAATGAAGCTACACTATTTTTTTGGAGTTTTCTGACCCTTTATGACTTTTTAGGAATTTTTTACTAAAAACAAAGTGATTGTGAGTATTTAATTTTTAATAAATCCACGAAATAAAATTATCCAGAGAAAGAATTATCTCAAATAGATATTTTAATAAGGAACCCAGGAGAATTGAAATTTCTCAAAAATGGTCTTCATCAATTTAATTAAAAATCATTTATGTAAATCACTAAGAAATTTATTTTATGTAAAAGACAACTCCAATTCGCATGAAATTTGGATAGTAGTTAAAACACAACTAGAGGCATTATCCACAAATTTTCCACAATTTTTGGAGCAAGAACTATATCTGTGTGAATTTCAGAGCCTAAATGGGTAAAAAATTACTGCATGTTAAACTCTGATTTTTAATAAATTATCCAATGCACACAAAAATAAAATTAAATATCCACGAGATAAAGAATTAATTGCTTTACAAAATGCTATTTTTTGATTAAAAATTAATGCAAAGATGATGTCCGAATTAGAATGCAAACTCAGGTTTGTTTTTGTAATACAAAAAATGAAATAAACAAATTAAAACTGTGCACAGGGATATATTTGCAATTAAAAAAACTATGATGCGCTAAAATGCAATTGTCACAATACAAAAATAAAAAATGCAATGACCTTACACGTCCCACTTCCCATGCGCGCTAGGGCAGACTTGGAGGGGAGTAGGGCGGCACACGACCAGGGGGTGGAGTGCGGCGTGACGACGGCGGTCTGGGGAAGGACCGCAAGGCAGGCGCACGCAGCCAGGGGGGCAAGAGGAGGGCTGCGCGGGGCGGTCTGGCCTGCTGGAGGAGATGACGACCGTGCGTTGCACAGAGGCAGAGCGCCGCTGTTGGAGGGCGACTGCAAAGTAGCGCACCTGGTGGAGGGCAGCATCAGGAGCTACGACAGTTGGATGGCCGCGTGACCGTGCGGCGGTACTGGCGATGAGGCTCGATGGTGGAGGAGGCGGGGCTGCTGCGTGGGCGCGTGGCGGCGGTGGCCGACGCGTGGGGCGGACGCAGCGGCGGAGGGGAGCTCGCGAGGGCAGCAGTCTAGGAGCGTGCCTGGGCGGAGAGGGCAGGAGGCGCACGAGCGGCGACCGTCGCACGAGGGAGGCTGGTGGCCACGCCGTGCGCTGCTATGGAGGGCGGCAACCACGGGGTGATTGGATGCCAAGGAAGACAGCCAGGGGCTGGAGAACGCGCGGGAGCAAAGCGGCGACCTGGGGCCGCGCAACGGCCGCCTGGGTGCTCGAGGGCTAGCTGCTGGTGCTGTGCACAACCGCGGGGAGAACTTGGAGGGCGTTGGAGCGCGGAGCACCGCAGGCGTGCGGCGGCCTAGCTAGTGGGCGGGCGGCAAGGACGGCTAGGGGGGAGCTTGGCTGACCTACAACTTTTTTTGTTTTTTTGCAATTTTTTGTATTTTTTGTAAATAGGGAATAAAAATGTGAATGAATAGGTGGATTGTGTTGGTGGTGATGATAATGGTTGATGTAGTAATGGGGGTGATAGTGAATGTAATGTGGTGGATCTGATGGAAAAATTGATGTGATGATGAAAATAAAATGACAATGAACAAGATAAAAAATTGATGTTATTTAAATAATATAATAAGGAGAATGAAGGAATACTTACCTGTGATGTCGCTGAAGGTTGGGGCTGAGATGTTCGGCCTCCGTCGTGTCCTCAAGAAGGATGGCGGAGTCCTTCGAAGCTGAGCGAGCCTGCTTGGAAGCTCGCGACACGGTAGTGGTGATGCCGTCGTTCTCGCCTTTGAGGTTGTCGTCTCTCAACTCGTCTCCTACAACTGTCACCTGAAGGTTAAAGGGGCTCGACCTCACTTCTCTCGAAACGACGGATACCGAAAAATGATGCAGGAGATGTGAATATAAACAGAATGAGGAAGTGGAAAAAAGATAGAGAAGGTGGGGAGAATTGGTGGAGGAAGTGGAGAAAATGGTGGCTTGGAGTGGAAGACAAGAAAGAATAAGTAAAAGGGAGAAAATAAAATTAAAATATAATTAGTAAAATAAGTAGGCTACTAAAAATAAGGAAGAGAAAATGGCGGTAAAATAATAAAATAATAAGTAATAAATAAAAATAATAAATAAATGTAAATAAATAATAAATAAAATAAATAAAATAAAATCCGAAAATAATAAAAATAGGGCGACACGTGACGGCTCCAGGAGCTGCCACATGTCACTCCTAGAAAATTCACAAATTAAATATAAAGAAAAATAAAAAAGAAATATCAAAAAAGTCAAATAAAAAAGTGGTCAACTCGAAAGTTGCTCATCTTGATGAGATCTACAACTTTTGTGAAGGGCCGAAAATCAAAAGAAGTCATCTGTACAAAATGTATTTTTGGGTGGTACCTTATAAGATATAAAGTACCACATTTTATCTTTTGTATTTTTTTGTCATTTTTAAATAAGAGAAAAATCAAAATAAAAATAGATAAAATATGAAAATAATATTTACAACTTAATTTATTTTTTTGATTTTTAATAATTAATAAAATAAAAAGATAATACAAGGGCATTTTGGTCAATATGTATAATATACACTATGGGCCCAATACCCAAGTTTCACATACGATCTCCAATTGTAATGAAATTGGTCTTGTTTTGAAGGTCTTTGAATGTATATTACTTTAAAATTGAGTAGACCTAAATCAGACACTGTATGAGAGAGATATGTACATTTTAAGGCTCCTAGTTTCAAACTTGGATTGGGGTTTTATTGGTCAATTTTATAAGTTAGTATTTTTTTGATATTTTTTTAATTAGTGTTACTAATATATACACTATAGAGTTGATTTTATTGGATTTAGAGTTAGTATAAAAAATATACAAATAGGTGAAATATGGTGAATATACCGGTGATTTTTACAAGTGAATTTGCCTTCTTATTTAATGCAAATATGAATGCTAAAATGCATATATTATTTATGCATGCATGAATGCTAATTATGCAATATAAGTAGAAATATGCATCTAATTACTCGGGAACAGAGCTCTATTTTCAACTTCAGAGTGATGAATCACATATTCATCAACCCACTATACTTAAACATTGCTCGTCCCCGAGCAACTAAAATGAAATGCAAAAGTGAAATGAAATTAGGTTCCATACCAAGGTCATGAACAAAAGTTGAAAATGGAGCTTGACTCAACATTTGGATTAATTGTGTGGCGGAACCTTATTGGGATCTGAATTTAAGACCTAACAGACTTTAAGTTCCACAAGTCTTCTATTCAAGACGCCTTAACAGTCAGGTCAGAACAAATCCTCATCCGCAAATTTCTAATGACTATGATTCTTACTTGTACTGTGTAAGTGTAAATTAGCTCTCCACATCATAAATGGCTAAGAACTAGCCTCCTCTAACATGGTAATTCTAATTACCCGGTCCAGTAACTTTTTCCTCGAGGAGCGGGGTACTCCCTTCTAAGTTCAAGTGCGACCTGCTCAAGAGGAGGGGGTGGAGAAAAGATTGGACGATAGCCAGTGTAGCTACCTATCCCAGGATTCCTGACCAGTGTAGCCAAGTCATCCAGCTGCAGATTTATTGCTAATATACATACTCCGATAGGTATTTTATTTTCACTCAGTCCTGTCTTATTTTTTGGAGTTCTTGCATTTTTTTCTTTTTTTCTTTTTTCCCTTTTTTTGAACTATATACAAGGTGCAACATGTACATCAGGAGTTTTTCCTCTTGAGCAAGCAGACTATCCCTCTTTTGAAGGATTATTGCAACCCACAGCATCCGTCCTTTGATGTCAACATCACAAGACTAGGTTGAGGTGCACTTCCCTCCCTAGAGGAGGACGGATGTTTCCACCCATGTGCTACTCCAAGCCAAAGGATTATACCTCCTCACCACCTCATCGATGAAGAGCTACGTACATTGTGCTTGTCCAAGTTTGGTCATTGTCTATAAGAATCATGCGTGTGCACGAGATATTCTATTTAGACTAATCAAGATGACATGTGAACATAGACCTGCAGACTCAAAGAATTAAGTCACTTGACCTGAGAAATCTTAACTCCAGTTCCTATAAGGTTCCTCTGAAATTAGGTGGATTAAGGTCAAATCAAATCCATCCTCAACATTTATTCATAACTTGGTTCAGAATCCACTAGCTTTTCACATTGCATATGTCAGGTATGCAGATGAGATGCTGATGACATGTTATGCAAGACACATTTTTTTTGAAATGCAAGGATGATATGCACGAGTAAATAAGAAGCCTATTTTTTGTTTTTTTTATTTTTTGTGTGTTTTTTTCAAAATTTGGTATACCTCCTATGTTACAACAATTTAACAAGAGTTTTATAAGTATTATACGAATTATACAAGTGTTATACAATATACAAGTATACATGCATTTTACAATTTTTTTATTTACAAAAGTTTTACATGTATTATGCAATATAGTATACAAGTATACAAAAAAATTCAATTTTTACCCACCCGTAATTATTCATAATATATACGAAAAAACGTGAAAATACGTGAAAGTACATGCTATGGGTAAAGTATATATGTAATATATGCACGTCCCCCTATACTTAGCATGTGCTATGTCCTCAGAGCACGAAAAGCAAGGAAAAGGACATAGCTCGTGCTAAGTGTAGGAGAGCTAAAATAACAAAATGTATAAAAGTTGCTCCGCCCCCTATACTTAGGCTCGGGCAACCTAAGTGTAGAAGAAGATCAAAAAATAGGGCGGGCGATGTTAAGAGGGGAAATGGATGAGAATATATACATGATGGGCATTGGTCTCCCCTATACTCAGGCTCTGGTCAGCCTAAGTATAGGACAAGAGTGAGTGTGAGAACCGATGAGATCTAGAGAATATACAACGAATGATGAAGAGACTCGTGTCACTCTCCCCCCATACTTAGGATCTGGTCATCCTAAGTATAGCCATAAAATGAAATGATATGGAGCCGGGGCGAGTGATTCGAATCACAAGGGAGGGAGGGAAAGAAATATATACAAGGAGGAGTGAGAATATACATGGATCAAGAAGGTTTGTGATGAACCTTCTTGCGGGAGCGAGGTGGTGGGTAATATACACGTGTGTCGTTGTCAGAATCGTCCTCAGATGAATAGTAGTGAGGTGAAGGGATCGCCCAACGAGGGTCGACACACGACTGCTTGCTTAGATTCGGCTTAAGAACATCGAATTGAGCTCACTCATATAAATCACCTTATCCGGACCAGATGAGGACTCCTCAGAAAATTCCTTCTCCGGTATGTTGAAGAAAACTTTCTTAGTCGGTTTTCTAGAACCTGAATCATTGAGAGGGAGATGAGAGCAACATGCCTTGAGAGGTTCAGGGAAACACCTCGAGGAATCAATTCTCGACTTCCTCTCACTAGATAGCCGGCTAGAGGAGGGAGCAACCGTGTTTTTGTGTGAGGTAAATTTAGTCTTGGTTGTTTCCTTTGAAAGTCCAGGATGTGGTGCAGTGCTGACCATGGGTTCCTCATCAGATGAGTCACCATATAGATTGTAATGTTCTTGAAGGGTCAGCACACGTCTCGAGAGTGTGCTAGTGATCTCAGTTGGCTTGGCAATATTGGTCTCTTGTGTCGGATCATCAAAATGGTCAAGGCAATCAATAAAGGTCGTGTTCGACACAATGATAGCTTTTGGTCGTGAGTCCTCTTTAGAAGCTGTCACGGTGGTGGTGCAAGCAGTTGATGAAGTAGAGGTGTGGGGAGTCTCTGAACCAACGGTCGTTCGGACAATCGGTCTCTCAGGTGTAGCAGAGAGGTGGGACTCATCTACTTCTCGATGGTCACGACTGTCAGCGGATATATGGGTTACCTTAGAGTAAGTGTATCAAAGAATGGGTGAGGTCGAAGTGCTCCCAATGCTGTAAAATCGATTTCCCGAGTCTCTCAATTTATAGTCCCCTTAGCCAAGTTTAAGAACGGCTTCCCGAGAATAATCGAAGACTGGGAGAACTCTCCTCTGTGCTTAATGTCAATGACTGTGAAGTCTACCTGGAGTAGAGCATCTTGGAAAGTAATGATGACAGAAATAGTTCCTCTCGACCGTTTGATAGATCGATCAGCCAACTGAACGATCTCTCTCGACTTTCTGATTGGCCTGAGTTTGAGCTTGTCAAACACAAAGGTCGGGAGGATATTTATAGGGGAGTCATCATCGATTCTTACATGGGTAAAGATAGTGTCTTTGATTTCACATTCAACCCTAGGCAACCGCTTCACTCTGCGGCTCTTGGTCTTTCTCCCCATCACCAAGGAGGTGGCCATAGACACTATGTGCCTTTCAGTCCTTGTCCTCTTATTGACCGACCTCTTGGGCATCAATTTACTTCTCATAAATCGTTTGAGGCCAGGAAAGTGATCTATGACCTTTATTAAGGGAAGATTAAAAATCAATTCTTCATCGATCAGGATCCAATTTTTCTAAGTCATTTTCATTTTCAATTTTTATGTGGTTTTTTGGTTTTTCAATTTTTTTGTTTTTTGGGATTTTCAATTTGTTTTGGTATTTTTGGTGGATGAATGATCAAACTATGGATAGGAGGGTAATTGGTTAGTAGAAGAGGGGGTAGAATTGACTCCAGCTGTACATGATGTGTGGGTTCCCTAATGCTCACTCGGTTTTCAACATCAAATCTACTTACTTCCTTCTCCACTTTCATACCCAGGCTGGCAGAAATTGAATACAATATTCCCATGACATCTCTCAACTTGTTACCAAATGATTCATTTTTCTCAATAAGTCTGGAAATGTCATCCTCCAAAATGTTCTCATGACAAATCATTGTTGAGTTCTGATCAATTGGAGGATACTGCTGAGATATTAGGGTCTCATACTCAACATACCTAGACTCTGGCATGTAATGCTGGGTCGAGTATGGATCATACGAATGGAAAATATTGGTCAGAGCCTCATATAATGGAGTCAATAAAGAAGGGGCTTGTAGATTGAATTCACGAGTCCAATCCCCTGTAGGCTCTCCGAATGTGTGATATGAAGGCCGGTCAATGTAAGCTTGATTACTAGAGCCAATCAAGTCAGGAAGATCATAAGGTGCATGCATCTCCATTTGGTATGTTCGATCGACCATGTTATGCCCTAAAGTCAAGTCGGGATGTGTATATGTAAATTGTTGTTTGGTTCCCACTTGAGGTGAGAATGAAGTATGCGGTGGCATATAATTTTGCCAATAATATATCTCAACAGTGGCTTGCTCTTCATTCGGTTCTTTGATTCCAGCAAGCTCTTGAGAATAAGTACAGTCAGCCCAAGATGGAAGTGGATCCAGAGTGTTAGAATATGGAGTAGGTGAGAAATGCGAAGAAGTGTAGAAGTCAGTCGAAGTTCTGACTTCATAATCGGGTTGAGGTGGAACCGACCACAGGTAAAGGTCTCCCGTGGATGGTGGAGGATACATGGAAGAAGGAGAAGGTGAAGATGAACGATATATGGTCGAGGAGGAATGACTAGAGGTTACAAGGTATGGGGACCAATATCCCGACATCTTGAGGAGGAAAGGATGAATGTAAGTAGATCGAGGTAGAAAATGTACAATTACACAGGATAATACACACGGACAGACACAAAGACAAACACAAGAGCAAATCCTGATTTCACACTCAACACGGTGAAGGATCCGGAATCAAGTCCGTTTAGTCTGGTTGATTTTAAGTGTGATTTTTCGACAAATAACAAGAGTTACACAGTCTATAGAGAAGTCAGCTCAAAGCCGGTTGGTCTCCCCTGTGTAACCTGTCGCCTAAGATACCAACGCCCATCCTTTCTTCGCTCCTATACCTAGTTGAGAGTTCATGGACCTACCCCTATTTACCTACCGAAGTAGGCAGAGGCTGACAAGGCTTTAACTTCGCCCCTATCTACCTGCCGGAGCAGACGGAGGCTACTAGCAACTTGTCGTGGTGCACCGCAATTTCACCCCTATATACCGACCGGAGCTGGGAGAGGCTACTTGGCGCTGGTCAGTTGAACCCATAATCCAGCCTATGATATTTGTTCGGATTGGGGTATGTGATATGGAAGGCGGGGATTTTGGCTCTGCCTTAGGGTGTGCACACACACTCTGTACCCTCACTCAGCCTGAAATCAAGGTCGAGGTTAATCTTCTGTAAACCAGGGTTAATTTTAGTCTGTTTTTTGTCCAATTCAATTAGCAGTCCCGATTTTAGAGATTAGCTATCATTGTAATTAATCCACACAAGCAAGCACGTCTAATGTCTAGTCCTAATTCCTTTATCCTAGGTTAGAAAACCGAGAGAGAGAGAGAGAATCAGAAAAAGCTGATGCAATCGAGAAAATGATGATGAATGCTTGAGTAAGAAGACTTATAGTGCCTCCAGCTCTACAATGTAGGATGCAATACTGAATTTAAATTTTACACTATATGAAAGGCAAAAGAGAACAACCGCTCCTAGACAGGCAGTTCTATTAGAGTGTGAAGAGCGAATTCAAATTTGGCTAAAGTTCTGCAGTCTAAGTACGTCTTTTAATGGTGAAGTGTGGTCCTAAATATTACGAGCACAAACAGTCCTAAGAAGCTCTAAGAGCCGCGAGTGCAGGTCCTATCCTACGTCAAGCAACCACACAACACACATAGACTCTTTTTATTATTCACTTACACGCGCGAGAACCCAACCGGGAGTCGCTGGAAAAGCAACCTTTTTTTTACAAGTTAATAAAAATTAAATTTTTTTGGCATCTCAACAACCGACTTGATCCACGAGTCGTCGGCCTCTGATGCACTTCAAGATGCATCGACTTCAAGAAAGCTGCTCCAAGTCCACCGGGCCCTCGCACAAAAAGATAAAATTACGTCAGAAGAGATAGACAAAAAATAATTAAGTAGAAAAATGATTGAAAAAATAGAATAATTACAAAGTGGTTCGGGGGTCAGACTACCCGAATGAATGGAAAACGTAAATCTAATTTTCTAATGTGATCCTAAGCAGTTTGCCTCCCCGGCAACGACACCATTTGATTGGGCCAGAATCTAACCTTTTAATAGTATCAAATTAACGATTTCATTGCAGTTAGATAAATCCGTATCAATAAAAAATAAACCGCACGAATTGAATAATCAATGAATGAATTAATGCACGGTTTTATGTTTTTTAACCTGGGAAAGCCCTAGGGTCGACTAAACGAGGCAAGGGAACAACTTTGGATCAAGTTAGAGGGATTAGATAACGGTTTTTTAAGTGGGTTTTTTTTTGCAATTTTTATGCAATAAAAAATGCGAATGCACAAATACGGATTGAATTAAGTTAACAAGGAAATAACTGACTTAGCCAAATTTAATTTTAATATGAAATTAATCCAAATCAGCCAAGTTGTATTTTTCACAAAAACCTATTCCAACGATGAATGCAAATGTATTTTTTTGGGAATTTTGGACTTAAGATGTAATAATGAAAATACAAACTTTTTTGGTGGGTTTATGCAATTTTTTGTGAAAATGAAAATGCGAAAAATTTAAAAATTTACTGAAGGTGAAATATGATAAAATGAAGTACACTATTTTTTTTGGAATTTTCTGACACTTTATGATTTTTAGGAACTTTTGCAAAAAACATAGTGATTGTGAGTATTTAATTTTTAATAAATCCACGAAATAAAATTATCTAGAGAAATATTTATCTCAAATAGATATTTTAATAGGAACTCAGGAGAATTGAAATTTCTCAAAAATGGTCTTCGTGAATTTAACTTAAAATCATTTATCTAAATCACTAAGGAATTTATTTTATGCAAAAGACAACTCCAATTTGTATGAAATTGGGTAGTAGTTAAAACACAACTAGAGGCATTATCCACAAATTTTCCATAATTTTTGGAGCAAGAACTATATCTGTGTGAATTTCAGAGCCTAAATGGGTAAATTATTACTACATGTTATACTCTGATTTTTAGTAAATTATCCAATGCTCACAAAAATATAATTAAATATTCATGAGATAAAGACTTAATTGCTCTGCAAAATGCTATTTTTGATTAAAAATTAATGCAAAGATGATGTCTGAATTAGAATGCAAACTCAGGAGTGTTTTTGCAATACAGAAAATGAAATAAACAAATTAAAACTACGCATAGGGATATGTTTGTATTTAGAAAAACTATGGCGTGCTAAAATGCAATTGTCACAATAAAAAAATAAAAAATGCAATGACCTTACACATCCCACTTCCCACGCGTGCTAGGGCAGACTTGGAGGGGAGTAGGGTGGTGCGCGGCTAGGGGGTGGAGTGCAGTGTGGCGGTGGTGGTCTGGGGAGGGGCCGCAAGGCGGGTACGCGCGACCAGGGGTAAGAGGAGGGTGGCGCGAGGGCGGTCTGGCCTGCTGGAGGAGATGATGACCGTGCATCGCGCGAAGGCGGAGCGCCACCATTGGAGGACAGCTGCAAAGTAGCACGCCTGGTAGAGGGCGGCGTCAGGCGCTACGATAGTTGGATGGCTGCGCGGCTGTGCGACGGCATTGGCGGTGAGGCCCAATGGCGGAGGAGGCAGGGCTGCTGTGCAGACGCATGGCCAAGTGGCCGATGCGAGGGGCGGAAGTAGCGACGGAGGGGAGCTCGTGAGGGCAGCGGTCCAGGAGCGCGCCTGGGTGGAGAGGGAAGAGGCACGCGAGCGACGACCGCCACGTGAGGGAGGCTGGAGGTCGCGCCAGGTGCTGCTGTGGAGGGCGGCGGCCGCAGGGTGACTGGCTGCCGAGGAAGACGGGCAGGGGCTGAAGAACGCACGGGACCGGAGCGACGGCTTCGGGTCGCACATCAGCCGGTTGGGAGCCTGGGGGCTAGCTGTTGGTGCTGTGCACAACCGCGAGGAGAACCTGGAGGGCGCTGGAGCACGGAGCGCCACGGTCGTGCAACGGCTTGGCTGGTGGGCGGGTGACGAGGATGGCCAGGGTGGAGCTTGGATGACCTGCAACTTTTTTTTTGTTTTTCTTGCAATTTTTTTTTTGTAAATAGGGAATACAAATGTGAATGAATACGTGGATTGTGATGGTGGTGGTGATAATGGTTGATGTAGTAATGGGGGTGATAGTGAATGTAATGTGGTAGATCTGATGGAAAAAATGATGTGATGATGAAAATAGAATGGCAATTAACAAGATAATAAAATTGATGTTAGATAAATAATATAATAAGGAGAATGAAGGAATACTTACCTGTGATGTCGTCGAAGGTTGGGGCTGCGGTGTTCGGCATCTGTCGTGGCCTTAAGAAGGACGACAGAGTCCTTCGAAGCTGACGAGCCTGCTTCGAAGCTCGCGACATGGTAATGGTGATGCCGCAGATCTCGCCTTTGAGGTTGCCGTCGCTCAACTCGTCTCCTACAGCTGTCACCTGAAGGTTAAAGGGACTCGACCTCACTTCTCTCGAAACGATAGATACCGAAAAATGATGGAGGAGATGTGAATATAAAGAGGAGGAGGAAGTTAGAAAAGAGACATATAAGTTGGGGAGAATGGTGGAGGAAGTGGAGAAAATGGTGGCTTGGAGTGGAAGACAAGTAAAGAATATGTAAAAGGGAGAAAATAAAATAAAATTATAATAAGAAAAATAAGTAGGCTACTAAAAATAAAGAAGAGAAAATAAGGGTAAAATAAAAAATAAAAAATAAAAAATTAAAATAAATAAATAAATGTAAATAAATAAATAAAAAAATAATAAAATAAATAAAATCCGAAAATAATAAAAAATGGGGGGACACATGGCGACTCAAGGATCCGCCACGTGTCTCTCCCTGAAAAATCACAAATTAAATGTAAAGAAAAATAAAAAAGAAATAACAAAAAGGGCCAAATCAAAAAGTTTCCACACGAAAGTTGCTTGTCTTGATGAGATCTACAACTTTTGTGAAGGTCCGAAAATCAAAAGAAGTCATCTGTATGAAATGTATTTTTGGGTGGTACCTTATAGATATAAAATACCGCATTTTATCTTTTATAATTTTTTGTCATTCTTAAATAAGAGAAAAGTCAAAATAAAAATAGAGAAAATATGAAAAGAATGTTTACAACATAATCTATTTTTCAGATTTCTAATAATTAATAAAATAAGAAGACAATACAAGGGTATTTTGGTCAATATGTACAATATACAATATGGGTCCAAAATCCAAGTTTCACATATGATCTCCGATTTTAATGAAATTGGTCTTGTTTTGAAGGTATTTGAATGTATATTACGTTAAAAGTGAGTACCCCTAAATCAAACATTGTATGAGAGATATATGTGCATTTTAAGGCTCCTAGTTTCAAACTTGGATTGGGGTTTTATCGGTCAATTTTATAAGTTGGTATTTTTTTGATATTTTTCTTTAATTAGTGTTAGCAATATATACACTATAAAGTTGATTTTATTGGATTTGGAGTTTGTATAAAATATATACAAATAGGTGAAATATGGTGAATATACAAGTGATTTTTACAAGTGAATTTGACTTCTTATTTAATGCAAATATGAATGCTAAAATACATATATTATTTATGCATGCATGAATGCTAATTATGCAATATAAGTGGAAATATGCATCTAATTACTCAGGAACAAAGCTTTATTTTCAACTTTTAGAGTGATGAATCACATATTCGTTAGTCTGGTACTCAGTTCTTCCCTGTTCTTCGTAAAGAGAAGGGATCGTTCGATCTAAGACCGCGCTCATGTTTTGATCTTGTCCGCCGGATCCCATTCTAGCTTAGCCATTGATCCAGCTCCACGATCTAATCAGAGGCATCTATTGGCGAACTGGTTTGCGCTTATCTGAGCCGTCCATATAGAAAAGTGAATAAACTGCAGTCGTCTGCCCACGTGCGATGAGGGGTATTTTACAACTTTTCCCTACTACCTTTTGTATTTATTATTTAGTCTTGAAACATTCCTTTTCTATTGTAATATCTCTATAATATTAAAACTGAGGTCCTCAAGCTTTCATATATTTGCATTTTAGTCCATTCCATGTTACCTCACGTTCCTATGCAAGTGAGGGGGCGGGAATTTTACGTGGAGCCCCTCTGAGTTTGTTGTTATTATTTGGTCCTCAAACTTTGAATATTAGTTGATATATTTTTGGTAAATTTGCATTCTTGGCCCTATTGTTTGGTTATTTGCATTTATACTCCTACCAGTACGTATATTGTTTTTAAATGTTGAAATAATTCATGTATGCTCCTAAATGTCTTTAGAGTGCTATTAAATACTCTGATACTTTGTGAAAATTACAACTAGTTCCATGTATTGTAGATTTAATTTTATAGTTGTATTTTAATTATTAAATTAACATTTTACATCTAAAAATTATAGGAAAGTTATTTTATGTTTTTCAAAACATATTATAACATACATATTTTTCTTAAGACAATTAAAATTATTTTCCTATTTAATAAAATTAATAAATATTGCATTTTCTTTGGTTTATCCTTTAAAAATCCTTAAAAAATATGAAATATTTCGAAAAATTCCAAAAAAATTCCATGTTTATTTTTATATCTTTTATTTTATGACCAAATTTTTTTGTAAAATATTAAAGAAAACTCCTAAAATTCATAAAATTCAGGGAAAAACTTATAAAAATTCTAAAAATTCACAGAAAATCATAAAAATATGTTTTGGAGTTTTGAATTTTATTTGTACTATCTAGTATCTAGGAAAATTGAATTCGAGAATTATCTGATTTGATAGATATTTACTATGCCCATTTCAAGTTCATGTATATATTATTTTATTTTTTGTGTATTTACTTATTTAAAGACTCATAACAATTCTAAAAAAATATCCAAAAATTATTAAAATAAAGGAAAATTTATAAAATCCAAAAATGTTTATTTCTTAGTTTTTAAGTTTGTTATATTTAAACCTTTTTATTTTCTTTTCAATATAGCATATATATATTCCTATATTTTATCTTTAAAATAAAATTAAAAATTTGAAAAATGAAAAAGAAATAAAAATAATAAAATACATATAAATTAAAACCCACAAAATATTAACATTTAAAAATACAAAATAGCCCTAAGTTTTCTATTCATTTTTGTTGGTCTACCTCGCGTGCTACATTGTGGTTTGACCCCTACGGCTTGTCATCTATACACATTCTTGTAGGATATAATAAATTTTTGCTCATCTACATTTGTTGCTTAATCATTGTTGTTGGTTAATTATCGATTGATTCGCTTAAGTTGAGTTCCGAGAGACAAGAGAGGTGATGAAATAACGATTGCCGGATCCAACTTGTCGAGCACCATGGGCCCTCCAAGATTGGATGTTAGGAACCACACTTGAGCATCTCATCAGATGTCTATGAGGAGTCTTCTCCTCATAGTAGACATCCTCCATAGTGTCCCTTGGATCATGGATCGGGGGTAATGATTTAGTCCTTATTATCTAACAAATAAACGGGATTATCTTATTCTAGTCACCAACTAAATTATTTAATAAATTAGGCAACAAATTGAGATCTTAATCCAATTAGTACTCTCATAGAGGGTGCCATGTGTTCTCACTATACACACCTCTGACGGGTCGCTAGATACATGATATAATTTGTACTGATTGTAATACAAATACTTAGCAAATCTTTTAGATACGAATCAAATGTCTATGTGAAGAAGACTCGGCTTAAATTTATATCCCGAGCAAGTCCAGGGTCGAACACAGGGAGGCAAACGAACAACTTTGGGTTAATTCAGAAAATTAAGGTTTAGGTTTCCAAATGCGGATTTTTTATTTTTTTAATGCAAAAATATCGAGAATGCAAAATACAGTTGAATTAAGTTAATAAGAAAGCACACAACTCAACCAAATTAATTTTAAAGTGAAATTAATCCAATTTAGTCAAATTATATTTTTTCTGGAAACCTAATCCAGTTGTGAATGCAAAACATATCTTTTTGGAATTTTAGGGGTTAAAATGCAATAAATAAAAATACACACTTTTTATGGGGTTTTATGCAATTTTTTATTCAAACAAAATGCAAAATTTATGAAAAGTTTATTGAAGCTAAAACATGATGAAGTGAGAGTATAGGATTTTTTTTATGATTTTATGACAAAATATGAATTTTTAGTGAAAACAAAGTGACCGCAAGCATTTAATTCCTAATAAATCCACATAGTCAAACCATCCAGAGAGCGAATTATCTCAAATAAGTATTTTAACGATCAATTCAGGAGAGTTGGAATTTTCAAAAATAATGTGTGGATTTAATTAAAAATCAATTATCAAAATCACTTTATAATTTATTTAAGGCACATGATAACTCTAATTAAGATGAAATTTGGATACAAATTAAAGCACATTTCAAGGCATCATCTCTAATTTTTGGGGATTTTGGAGCAACCATGAAATAAATACGAATTTAAGAGCTCTGATTGGGTAAAATATACAATATTTCACTTAAACATTTTTTTGTTAATTATCCAGAGCTCACAAAAATCCAAAAAATAACCAAATGGTTGACAATTAGTTGCTCAAGATCATGATTTTTTATTAAATAAATGATGCAAGGAAGATGTCCAAATTAATATGCGAATATAGGGGTATCCGTGCAAATTCAGGAATGAGCTTAGAATATAAAACAAGCACATGGACTATTTTGTAAATATTGAAACATGTAGGACAAAATATATAATATATACAAAAAATAAAAAAATAAAGAGGAGGGAGACCTCCTTCGTGCAGGCGGTTAGAGCATAGGGGGACATGATGGTTGCGAGGAGGCGGTTGGAGATGGAGGGGAGGCCACGGGCTAGAGGTGGGCGCGATGGTTGGTGGGACACCGCTGGTTGTAGGTGGTGGCCTGGATGTGGCGACCAGGCCGTTGCTTGTTTTCTTTTTATTTTTATTTTTTGATTTTGTTGATTTTTATCTCGATTGTTGTGATAAAAAAATTAATTTATTTTTAACTTTTTTGTATTCTAAAATAGAGAATAAACAAAAGATGAGAAGAGTTGATGGTGATGTAATAAAAAAATTAGCAAATGAAAGGTGATAAAAGGGTGGTGATGTGATGTAAAAAATGAGAAAATAAGAATGATACGTATGATAAAAAGGGAAATTACCTACGATGGAAGCGATCACCTATGGTGTGCTCACGAGAAGCACGATCCTTGCTCGAATCGTCGATGAGCAATGAGCTCGAGCAGCGTGCAGAGGCGGCTGTGATGTTGGCCAGATTGCCAACAGATCTCACTGAAGAGGAGGTCGATCGTCACTCTACTTCATCGTTCGCTGTCACCGAGATGGGTGGTCAGAGCTCTCGATTCTCTCTCGCATAACAGTAGATAAAACAAAATGAGGATGGAGAGATGAATATAAAGAAGAAGAATGAGAAGTTGAGAAAAATGAAGGTGGAGGAGATGGAGTGGAATGGGAGGTTATTGGAAAGATGGTGGAGTTGAATGGAAGTTGGTGGTAGAATGAGACGTTAATTTGAGAAAATAAAAATAAAAATAAAAATAAATTAAAAGTTGGCTACTAAAAAAGAAAATAAAATAAAAAGTAAAGAGAACGGAGAATTACGAAATAAGACAAACATTATGTACATGTTTTTTACCTTTTAATTTTATTTTTTGTATTTTTAATAAAATATAATTACAACATAAAAATAGAATAAAATACTATAAATAAAATAAAACACAAAAATGTTTTTTTTGGATTTTTTAGTAATTAAGAAGAGTAAATAAAAAATAAGATAAAGAAGTATATGTACATTATATACAATGTACACATAGGTCCCGAAACTCAAATTGCAAACGAGCTTCGATTTTAATGAACCCACTTTCATTGGATAGATAATTTTCTAACTTAAACTTTAAAGTGAGTTTGGTGAATTTGGAGTTCATACGGAGCGGGAATTTGACCGAGAAGTTGGATTTACTGCCTTTTCTCTTTGGGATCTAGGAGTATTTATTTGAGATGAAATTTATTTTACATTTTATATTTTTATATACATTTTTATAAACAAGTTAGAACAGAATTAGCCGAAAAGGAGTTGAAATGAAATTATTAAAAATACATGAAGTTTTGGGCTATTCAGAGGTGAAAACTCCTTTATTTTGCGCCTTTTTACTGTTAATTTATTTTGTACAATATAATATACAATAATTAGTGTAATTTATTTACAAGAGTCATTATGTTAATTTATTGATTTTTTGGACATTTATATGAGATTTTACTCAGGGATTTTGCTAAGATCAATATATTGAGATGATGAATCGTGAATTCATCACCCCCTATACTTAAACTTTGCTAGTCCTCGAGCAAATAAAGAATGAACAAGTTGGATTAACCCCTGACTGTGCATGTGAATACAAGACTTGATATGTTAAAGAACTCTCGGTTTTAGTGATCCTAAAATTCTAAGCTGAACCAAGCTTTAGTCAAAAGGTGTCAATTTACCTAATCATCAGACTCTCTCTATATACATATATAATTGGGATATGACATTAAGTGTGGACTGCAGTTACAAGAGTAGAGTCGCAACTTCACCCAAAGTTCCAGTCTAAGAGACTCTCCTATGAACCCTCCTCAACACTAGGGAATAAACCATTTCTTACATTCAATCCACCCTCTCTTTAGTTGTCAGACTTAAAAGTGTAGATGGAAGGCTAGCTGATGGAGGGCATAGGATTGTGTCATTTCTTCTCTCCCTCTCATTGGAACAAGGATTATCTCGAGTACCTTATTAACTCAACACATGTATTTTTTTGGTTGTTGATCAGTGTGTCTGTCAAGAAAATTCAGAGTCGTCTGCACTTGTTTTTCTGGGAGTACACCATGGTGTGTCTCTTTTGAGTATCTAAGATACCTTCGACACCCAAACTTGTATCACTATATGATGCGTAGCCCTTTTTAGGTGCTAGTCTGACTCCTTGGTCCTAATAGCGGTGGTCCAAGTGGACACTTTGAAATGGTTGGGAGCGCTTGTCTTTGGTGGAAGCTCTTTGATATTTGACTTTGTATGGCGAGAGCTTTTCTTTCAACTTTTCTTTTCTTTTTTGAAATTTTGGCTAGCTCCACTAAATCTACCAAGAGTTGGCGCACACTGATCAACAATTTTTTTAGATTTCATCACACCCTAGCACAGGTAAATGTCAAGAGATGGTACAAGAAACATGTTCTCATGCTGGCTAAAGATGCTGTTACTCATGTTTCATGAAGCCTTCATTGATTTTATCCCATCACAGAGCTTCATAAAATCAGGTCCAAACTCAAATCCCTCATCCCAGTTCCTCAAGTGAAATTTCAACTCATCTCATCACAACTGCAGTCCTGTACGTGAGTTGCTAATCATATTCTTAAGGTAGAGACTAAGCATGCAATATAGCACACAAATCTTTCAAACTAGGGAATTGTGAATAATTAAGTTAAATACCCTAATGACTAAGGCTGGTTAACTCAAAATCTCAAGACCTCATAACCAAGTGTTCTTGAACATCACAAGTCTTGTTTGAACGTGTAAGTGTCAGGAACTAAACCAACTCATTAGTTAAGTTTTTTTATTTTTATTTTGATTTTTATGTTTTTTTTGAAAAAGAAAGGAAAAAAGTTTTGATTTTTTTTGAAAATGAAGGGAAAAGAAGAAAGAAGTTTTTTTGAAAAAAGGTTTTTGCTTTTTCTTTAAAAGTTTTTTTGAAAAAGAAAGGGAAATAAGAAAGGATACTTTTTTGAAAAAGATTTTTTTGAAAAGAAAGAGGAAAAAAGGAAAAACTTTTGAAAAGTTTTTTTGAAAATAGTTTTTTTTGAAAATATTTTTGATTTTTCAAAAAGTGTATTTTTTGAAAAAGGAGAGATTTTAGTTTTTTGTTGTTATTTAAAAAGTTTTGAAAAGGTTTTTTTATGAAAAAGTTTTTTTTGTTATACTTCTTATTTACAACAATTTACCCATAACCCTTATTTTTATTACAAACAAGTCAAAGTATGAGCTATAGGTAAAGTATATATGTAATATATACAAAACCCCTTATACTTATCTTGTGCTATGTCCTCATGGCACTAGGTGACAAAAAGCATAGCTCGTATTAATCATAAGTGGGTGAAAAAGAATAGAAGAGAAAAAGAATAAGAGCGTTAGAGAATATACAACGAGCATCGACCCCCCTATACTTAGGCTCTGGTCAGCCTAAGTATTGGAGAGAGCACAAGATTGGGGGACCGATGGGAATGGGAAAGAATATACAAAAAGAAAATAAAAAGAAGAGACAGAGCAACTCAGGTCACTCACCCCCTATACTTAGGATCTGGTCATCCTAAGTATAGCCACAAAATAAAAATGATACAGAACTGGGGCAAGTGATGCAAATCACGGCGTAGGGAGGGAAATAAAAGATGGAAAATCTGTACAAGGAGGAGTGAGAATGTACAAGGATCAAGAAGGTTTGTGATAGAAGACCTTCTTGCGGGAGCAAGGGGGTAGGTAGTATACATATGTGTCGCTGTCAGAATTGTCCTCAGAGGAATAATAGTGACGGGTAGGGAACGTCCAATGAGGGTCGACACACGGCTGCTTGCTCTAATATGGCTTAAGAATAGTCGAACTGAGCTCATTCATATAGATAACCTCATCCGGACCTAACGGGGATTCCTCATAAAATTCCTTCTCTGGTATGTCGAAAGCAACTTTCTTAGTCGGTTTTCTAGAACTTGAAGCATCAAGAGGAAGAGGAGAGTGATACATCTTGAGGAGGTCGAGGGAACACCTTAAGTAATTAATACTCTTCTTCTTCTTACCAGATGACCGACTAGAGGGTGGAGCAACCAATTTATCGAGATTGGTCAATTTGGTCCCAGGTGTCTCTTTTGGCGTAGGTCCTGGATGTGGTGTGTGAGGTGCTGACTAGAGGTTCATCATCAGATGAGCCACCATATGCATTGTAATACTCCTATAGGGTCAGCACATGTCTCTAGTATGACACAGTGTTCTCAGTTGGCTTGGCATTTATCGGTTCATGCGTCGGATCATCTAAATAGTTAAGGAAATCAGAAATAATCGTGTCCGACTCAGGGGCAACTTCTGTTTGTGAGTCCTCTCTAGAAGTTGTCATGGTGTTGGTGATGCAAGCAATGGGTGATGTGGAGGTGTAGAGAGTCTCTGAACCAATGGTCGTTTAGACAGTCAGTATCTCAGGTGTAGTAAAGAGACGGGACTCAACTGTCTCTCGGAGGTCACGTCTGTTTGCAACTTTACGGGTTACCTTAGAATATCGTGTGTCCTCAAAGATTGGTTTAGGTCGGAGTGCTCCCAATGTAGTGAAATCGATCTCCCGAGTCTTACAATCTATAGTTGCCTTAGTCAAGGCTAAGAACGACTTCCCTAGAATGATCGGAGACTGGGTGAACTCTCTTCGGTGCTCAGTGTCAATGATCATGAAATCTACGTGGAGTAGAGCATCTTGGAAAGTAATGGTGACTGAAATGGTTCCTCTCGACCGTTTAATGGACCGATCACCCAACTGAACGATCTCTCTTGACTTCTCGGCAGATCTGAGTTCGAGCTTGGCAAACACGAAGGTCAGGAGGATATTAGTCAGTGAGTCATCATCGATTCTTACATGGGTGAAAGTAGTATCTTTGATTTCAAAATTGAACCTAGGCAACCACTTCACTCTGCAGCTCTTGGTTTTTCTCCCTATCACCAAATAGGTGGTCATATACACTATGTATTTTTCAGTCCTTGTCCTCTTATTTTCCATCCTTTTAGGCATCAATTTACTTCTCATACATCTTTTGGGGTCAAGAAAGTATTCAATGGCCATTATTAAGGGAATCTCAAAAATCAACTCTCTATCAAGTGCTTCCCTAAGTGCAGGATCCAATTTTTGTATGTCTTTTCCATTTTCAATTTTTATGATATTTTTGAGGTTTTCAAATTTTTTTGTCTTTTTGATAGGTGAAGGATGATTAGGAGAATGTACAGACTCAAGTTTGGAGGGAACATGGTTAGTAGAAGAGGGAGGTCGAAGGGACTCCAACCGTACATGACGTGTGGTCAATCTGGTGTCTTCTAGGTTTTTAATATTCAATCTGCAAAATCCATGATCCACTTTCATACCTGGATGCTTGATTGGTCTAGAAATATCATCCTCTAAAAAGTTCTCATGACACATCATGAGAGAAGTCTGATCAGTTGGAGGATACTGCTGAGAACTCGAGATCATATACACAACACACCTTGACTCAGGCATGTAATACTATGTTGAGTATGGCCCATCTGTATGGCAGATGTTGGTCGGAGCCTCAAGAGTTGGAGTCAGTAGACAGGGGGTCTATAAATTGGTCGCATGAATCCAATCCCTTGTATATGTTGGCTCTCTTTATGGGTGATATGAAGGCTGGTCAATGTGGGCTTGATCACTCAGGTGAATCAAGTCAGGAAGATCATGTAGTGCAAGCCTCTCCATTCGGTCTGTTTGGTTGACCATGTTGTATGGATGTGTATAGGTCAATTGTTGTCTGGTCCCAACTCAAGGTGAGAATGAGGCTGTGGGGGTAACTGATTCTACCAATCATTCATCTCAACAATAGCTTTGCTCTTTGATTTATTTCTTGATTTCAACAAGCGGACAAGAATATGGTAAGTCAATCCAGGATGGATGTGGGTCAGGGGTGTAAGAATGTGGGGTAGGTGAGAAGTACAAAGAAGTGGGGAAGTCAGTCGGATTTCTGACTTCACGATCGGGGTGAGGGTATGGGGAGGAATAAGAGGATGGAGATGATCGGAATACGGTCGATGAAGAATGACATGGATATGATGACCAATATTATGACATCTTTTAAGGGATATAGGAGAATGAAGCAGATCGAGGATGAAAGCGTGCAAGTGCACCGAATAACACACATAACGAACAAACACAAGAGCAAACCCTGAGTTCACTTACTCAACACAGTGATGGTCACAAGAGTCTGACTGTTTATCTTTTCAATTTTAATTAGGTGATAAATAAAGATATACGACCAATTACGCAAGGCTTATAAGTAGGTTTTGGACACTATCCTAGGGATGCGCCCTCTTACCTCTCAATGATCACAATAACACAAGCATAATGAGGGTTTTGCTCTCCCAAAAACAAGTGTTAATTTTAGTCAATTTTTTCGGTCAACTCTGATTAGTAGTTCCGATTATAAGTTCGATTATCACTTAATTAATCCACCAAACAAGGCACGCCTAACAATCAGTCCCGATTTCCTTTTAACCTAACTTTCAGAAATCAAGCGGAAGGGAATCGAGAAAAATCGATGCAAATAGTGAAATCAATGATGCATGCTAGTTTAGAAGACTTACAATGATCCTCGCACTCTACATGCAGGATGCAACGCGGAATTGAAATTTTATACTATATGAGATGCAAACGAGAAGACCGTTCCTAGACATGCAGTTCTATTAGCGAGTGATGAACATTTTAATTTGGATTAATAGCACTGTGGTCTAAGCGTGTCTTGTTAAATGTGATTTGTGGTCCTAAAGACTACGAGCACAAGTGTAAGTCCTATTCTATGATAATCAACCACATGACCACGAATGGAACAAATGCCCAATCTAGATACAAGCGCGAGCTCTCAAACAAGAGCCGATGTAAAGAGTGAATTGCCTAAATTATCACAACACAATAATTACAAAAAATTACAAAAATGAAAATGCTCTCAAAATAAATTAAATTTCCTTGCTCTTCAGCAGTCGACGCACGCCACGTCCGTTGACCTCTGATGTACTCCAAGTTCACCGAGTCCTCACAAGGAAAATAAAATTTATAATAGAGAGATAAACAACAAAATATATACAAAAAATAAGAGGAGAAATAATTGAGAGAAAGAAAAAATGGAATAATTAGAAGATGGCTCGAGGGTCAGACTACCCGAGTAAGAGAAAACCAAATCTAAATTTTCTAAATTAAACTTCAAGCCATTTGCTTCCCCAACAACGGTGCCATCTGATGGGTCGCTAAATATGTGATATAATTTGTACTTGTTGTAATACAAGTACTTAGCGAATTGTTCAGAATCGAATCGAATGTCTCTGTGAAGAGGATTCAGCTTAAATTTATATCCCAGGCAAGTTCAGGGTCGAACAGGGAGGCACAGGAACAACTTTGGGTTAATTCAGAAAATTTCGGTTTAGGTATCCAAATGCAGATTTTTTGATTTTTTTAATGCAAAAATAATGCGAATGCAGAATGCAGGTGAATTAAGTTAATAAGAAAGCACACAACTTGACCAAATTAATTTTAATGTGAAATTAATCCAATTTAGCCAAATCATATTTTCTCTAGAAACCTAATCCGGTGATGAATGCAAAACATATTTTTTTGGAATTTTAGGGGTTAAAATGCAAGAAAGGAAAATACACACTTTTTATGGGTTTATACTCAATTTTTCACTCAAAAAGAATGCAAAATTATGAAAAATGCACTGAAGCTAAAGCATGATGAAGTGAGACTACAGTAATTGTTTTTAGAATTTTATGACAAAATTATGATTTTTAATGGAAATAAAGTGATTATTAGTATTTAATTCCTAATAAATGCACAATGTCAAATTATCCAGCGAGCGAATTATCTCAAATAGGTATTTTAATGATCAATTCAGGAGAGTTGCAATTCTGCAAAAATAATGTGTGGGGATTTAATTAAAATCAATTACAAAGTCACTCTATAATTATTTACAGCGTAAGATAACTCCAATTAAGATGAAATTTAGACAATAATTAAGGCAGATTTCAAGGCATCATCTCTATTTTTTTGGGTTTTTGGAGCAAACATGAGTGAAATTTGAATTTAAGAGCTCAAATTGGGTAAAATATACAATATTTCACTTAAACAATTTTAGTTAATTATCCAGAGCTCACAAAAATCCAAATAAATAACCAAATGGTAGACAATTAGTTACTCAAGATCATGACAAAATAAATGATGCAAGGAAGATCTCCAAATTAATTTGTAAATTTAGGGGTATCCGTGCAAATTCAAAAATGAACTTAGAATATAAAACAAGCACATAGACTATTTTGTAAATATTGAAACATGTAGGATAAAATTTGCAATATTTAAAAAAATAAAAAAAAATTAAGAAGAAGGAGAGCTTCTCCTTTGTGCATGCGGTTAGGGCACAAGGGGACACGACGGTTGCGAGGAGGCGGCTGGAGACGGAGGGGAGGTCGCGGCTTGGAGGTGGGCATGATGGTTGGTGGGATGACGCTGGTTGGAGATGGTGGCCTGGAGGTGGCGGCCAGGCCGCTGCTTGTTTTTTTTTGATTTTTTTGATTTTTGTCTTTGTTGTTGTGACAAAAAAATTAATTTATTTTTCCAATTTTTTGTTTTCTTAAATAGAGAATAAACAAAAGATGAGAAGAGTTGGTGGTGATGTGACAAAAAAAAGCAAATGAAAGGTGATAAAGGGGTGGTGATGTGATGTAAAAAATGAGAAAATAAGAACGATACAAATGATAAAAATGGAAATTACCTATGATGGAAGCGATCACTTATGGTGTGCTTACGAGAAGCACGGTCCTTGCTCGAATCACCAACGAGCAATGAGCTCGAGCAGCGTGCAGAGGCGGTTGCGATGTTGCTCGGATTGCCAATGGATCTCACCAGAGAGGATGTCGGTCGCCACTCTACTTCATCGTTCGATGTCACCGAGACGGGAAGTCAGAGTTCTCGATTCTCTCTCGCAAAAAGGTGTATAGGGCAAAATGAGGATGGGGAGATGAATATAAGGAAGAAGAATGGGAAGTTGGAGAAAAATGAAGGTGGAGAAGATGGAGTGGAATGGAAGGTTATTGGAAAGATGGTGGAGTTGAATTGAAGTTGGTGGTAGAATGAGAGGTTAGAGTAGAGAAAAAAAATTAAAAGAAATTAAAAGTTGGCTACTGAAAAAGGAAATAAAATAAAAAGAAAAGAGAACGGAGAATTTACAAAATAGGACAAACAATATGTACATGTTTTTTTTACTTTTTAACTTTAATTTTTTTTGTATTTTTAATAAACTATATTTATAACATAAAATAAAATAAAATAGTAGAAATAAAATAAAACACAAAAAAGATTTTTTTGGAATTTTTAGTAATTAAGAAGACTAAATAAAAATGAGAAAAAGAAGAATATGTACATTATATACAATGTACACCTAGGTCCCAAAACTCGATTTTGCAAACGAGCTCCAATTTTATGAAACCACTTTCATTGGATATATAATTTTCTAACTTAAACTTTAAAAGTGAGTTTGGTGAATTTAGAGTTCATACGGAGCGGAAATTTTGCCGAGAAGTTGGGCTTTACGGCCTTTTCTCTTTTAGATCTAGGAGTATCTATTAAAGGTGAAATTTATTTTATATTTTTATATTTTTATATACATTTTTATAAATAATTTATAAAAAAATTAGCCAAAAAGGAGTTGAAATGAAATTATTAAAAATACATGAAGTTTTGGGCTAATTACAGGTGAAAAACTCCTTTATTTTGCGTCTTTTTACTGTTAATTTATTTTGTACAATATAATATACAATAATTAGCGTATTTTATCTACAAGAGTCATTATATTAATTTATTGACTTTATGGACATTTATATGAGATTTTACTTAAGAATTTTGCTAAGATCAATATATTGAGATGATGAATCGTGAATTCATCACCCTTCCCTTCCATATATGGATTGGAATTATTGCTTTACTTATTAATTTGTTAACTAGTTATCAATATTGATAATTTTATTGTAATAAGCCTCATATATTATGAATTATATTATAAATCCAAATAAAAATGTAAATCCAATTTACATTAATTAATCTCATAGGAATCTGCTTCGCACATGTGTCTTGAAATAATTATATAAATCATATTCACAAAGATATCAATTATATGACTCGTATGTGATGAATCCCCACTGGATCATCATTATTCACTATTTTTAGCCTCATTTAATAAGAACCTTATGAGAAATCTTTATTAATTTCGCATCTTGAAGAATGAACCTATCTGTGTATAATTAACATATTTTCTGACCCTATTTATTGTATTTAATTACAACCCATTTTCCTTGTTTTTATATTTTATTAAAACCCCTAAAAATTAGATTAAATATTGTCTATAATTGTTCTAGCTTTTAAAAGAAATTAAAAATATAAAAAATCTCAAAACCTCAAAATCAATGTTTTTAACCCATTAAAAATACTCCTAAAAATTCACTTTTGTACAAATGACCTCTTTTGGCTTTTTGTTCAACATGAAACTTGTAGATCTCATCGAGATCTACAACTTTCATGTTTTGACTTTTTTCTAATTCAACCTCTTTTTTTTCTTTTTGATTTTTCTTTATTTTTTGATTTATTGAATTTTCTGGTGCAACCACTTTGCACCCTATGGGCCGCCCATGTGGCCGCACCACATCTCGCCCCCCGGCCTCTCTATTGGCCCTTAGTTGCCCCTTCTGCTGCCTCCATCATAGTTGTCCCTCTCTACTTCATTTGCAGCCATTTGATCTTCCTTTTGATCAGATCTCCACCGCTCCTGTCCGCCTTCGCCTCAACCGTTGGATGGTTGTACCATCCAACAGCTCTACAATCTCCATGTCACCAATACCCCCCTACATTTGGATAAACCCCCTCATCATCTAAACCATTCACTCCCACTCTTCTTCCCACTGAACGATCTGAACCCGGATCAGATCCATCTGCTACATCACGCCTCTAACCTCACTACTGGATCAGATCCTAAGGATCTGATCTGGATCGTCCGCCCGCGCTCTTATCCTAACTGTTGTATCATGAGATCCAACGGCTAGTGCTTTGTCTCCTACCTCCAATCATCCCTATCCCCGCTGTCACACATTGCGAAAGCCCCTCTCCCTTTCTATTTTAGCTCTTCCTTTACGACACCTCTCCGTTCCCCAACGACCACGACACGAAGCCATATCTTCCTTCATCTTTGCGTAACCCCCATCACCCCTCCATCACTCCTCCTCATCTCTAGAAGTCATTGCAAACACCCCCCTCGACCTCCAGTAACCACCACCTCTGTCGTCTATAAATCCCTCCCCCCGCCTCCGTCCGTCATCATCCACCACTCAACGAGCATTTGCATAGCTTACTCCGTCCCTCCGGTGATAGTGGATGGCGATAGTCAAGGAGAAGACGACCTTCTGCCGAAGGTGTGATCTATGGCATTAGCCATGTGATCTCTACCTCTACGATGGTAGCTAAGCTCTCTGGCATGGCTGGCTAGATGGAGCGACGACCGGAGGATCCCAAGGAGCCTCATCCTGAGCCCTCGCTTCGTCGTCTTCCTCTTTGATTCTCCAGGCATCTCTTTATCTTATTTTACTTGAATTTTCTTCGAATTTTCTCATCGCCTACATCCATTCTCACCACTTCCTGACCATCCATTTAGCTCTGCATTGTCATCTTCATATTTGCCAACACATCCGCTCACCTTCCATCTTTCCCCAGAACCTCCTCTGCTTCAACCCGTCTACTCTACCGTCAAGGCAAAGGAAGCCTCTAGCCTCCACATCCTCCACCCCCGTAAAGGCTTCTGTTCACCTCACTTTGCACACACCACACCATGGATATTCCACTAACCCCTTGTGCAGGTCAATGATTGGAGCTCGAACTTGGACTCCTATCTCCAGCTCCATCTCTGGTGAGGTGACGTCATCTATCCTCCCCAGTCATCGACGCACCACCATCATAGTTCCATCCCCTTCGCTAGCTCATTGCGAAGGTGCCTCGACCTTCCAAGTATCTGCTGGAGGCTTGTGGAGGAAGGATGTGCTCACCAGAGCGCATCCTTCTCTGGTGACGGATGAGGGAGCACGAAGAGCATATGCCGTTCGATCATGATGATCAGACAGCTCAGATGCTGTAAAGGCTTGAACTTGGCATATCTCAGATCCTATATAATAAGATCCGGCTCGTCAAGAGAAAACCAACGAAATTTGTTTCGTGAGAATCGGACTTCGTTTCGAATTGTTATGATTTTCAGAATAAAGAGAAGTAAGGAAGGCTAAGATGTCATTAACCCGTAATGAATGTCATTAAGACTAATTAAACATGATTAAAGAAACTAATGATGGATTGAAAACCACTAATGATCATTAGCAAACACTAATCAATAGTTAGAAAAAGATAAGCGTAAGGCACGAAAGTTAAATTGTAATTAGTGAAAGTTAATCATGATTAGTGTTAATTAAGCGTCATTAGCGAATCTAGAATCCTCTAGAATGTTCTAACTTAATCCCCAAGTCTGGGATAAGTTTTGGCCAAAACCATGGGCCAAAACCATGGCCCGCTAAACCATGATTAAGGTATAAACCATGGTTTTCTAACCATGGTTAGTGGTTTTCTTGAGCCTATAAATAGACCCCCCTACCTATTCATTCTCTACGATTTCCACTACCACCACCACCCCAAGGGCTAGGGTCGAGAGGTCGGGAGGAGGAGTGGGAGGCGAGGGAGGAGCGCTAGCGAAGCGCTGCCGGAAGAACGAAGAGGAGAAAGGTATGATCCTCTATTAGTTTGTTTCGTAAACTAGGATTTCAATTCATCCTCTTTTCTTCCAAGCTTTGTTCTTGATTCATCTTTCTTTCCGATTCATTTTCTGTTGTGGTTCGAGGAGAAATCTGTGTAACACCCTACTTAGATGCGGGCGGCTATGCACGTCAGTGAACCCTGTGATTCGTCACACATTCACTCATCTAAGATGCGTGGTGTCTACCTATTCTCCATCGCTTATGTTTCCATTCTTTTAATTATGCTATTACAGTTATTTTGATGGAGAAATCTGTGTAATACCCTACTTAGGAGCGGGCGGCTATGCACGTCAGTGAACCCTGTGATTCGTCACACATTCACTCACCTAAGATGCGTGGTGTCTACCGATTCTTCATCTCTTGTTATTTGAGTATATTCTTTCAGTTTTGCTGTTATTTTCCTCACATTTGATTTTATAGAGGAAACTCTTTTCGTTTTTATTTTGAAATATGTCCCGATATAAGGGGAAACTCTGCCGAAATTTTCCGAGAAATATGTCCCGATATAAGGGAAAACTCTATTGAAATTTTCCGAGAAATAAGTCTCGATATAAGGGGAAACTCTACCGAAATTTTCCTAGAAATATCACCCCGTATAAGGGGAAGCTCTGCTGAAATTTCAAGAGAAAATATGTTCTTGGCGTTCTTCGTGTTCTTCGCTTTCTTCGTGTTTTTCATTCGTTCTTCACGTTCTTGACACATTCTTAGCGTTTTTGATACGAAAATGAAATTTGAACTTTTCAGGAGCCTTAAAACATCCTTTCTAAAAATGAAACACGATAAAGCCTTGCATACACGAGAGAGAGCTCGATTTGGTAATGAAATCCTTCCTTTTGCTCTTGGGTTTTTCAAATGAGATTATTGAAACTCTTGATTTTATGTTCTGTGCTATAAAGAACCCTAATTTTGGCTATTGAAAAAGTCTGAACAGTTGCTTTGTGATTCCCACTAAAATAAGGTTTAAGCATCAAATCGATGCGGTAGCTTTGAAAGTTAGGGTTTGGGAGTTAAAATGGGCATAAATACGAGTATATATGCATATGAATAATACATCTGTGAGTCTATACTAAGTATTGCTGATTATGCAAATCGAAGACTTAACGAAAAAATTACATCATGGGAATTGATGTGAATTGAGTTGGATTCTGAAAAAGGATCATGTGTCACATTAAGGATGACTGGGAGTAGAACTACAGGCCGGGCATGCAACCTGTAGGTTTGTCGGAAGGAACCCGTATTGGCGTTTCCCTACCTAGGTGGTACACAATTGCCCTGTTATGATAAGTGCGCACGAAATGAATGTTTTGCAATGCGTGGTACCGAAGCCAATATCTTCGGGTTGAATGATGGAAGATGTGGTCGTACCATGTGGAGGCACGGGTGGTTCAATAGTGGCTGGGTGACGATAATATGTATTTAAAGCCGCTAGGTTATATGATTTAATGTTAGCCTGAGGTTTTAAGCAACCGAGTCCTCGAGGACGGTGTGCTCATTTGTTTGCCAGGCTGAGGGTTTGAGACCCTGTTTAATAAAAGAAAAGAAAATTGTCAGGGTAGTATTGGAGGATTGGTTGAGGCGACGTGCGACGACATAAGCTTACCAAGATCAACACAATCTCCAATCCCGAAGTGTCCACAGCTTCGGAGTCCAAGAATGGTGGGGTTCCCCTGGACTAATCCCTGATGTTGAATAGAAAGGAATATGACTTAAATTAATGAGAAGGAATATAACTTTTAATGACTACAAGTTTTGCAAAATTACACAATTTGTTTGCTTTTCTCTTCTTCGTTATTTAGCATTCGCTAATATTTATCCTATGATTTATGGAAAACCCAACAGGTGTCGATGAGCCATCGTTAGGACCTTAGTAGATATCCAATCTGCTACAATAGCTCTTCTCTGTAAGGTAGTTAGTAATCTTTTGTGTATTTTTCCTTTCAAGCTGATGTACATGTAAATGGTTATAGTGGGACAATGTATAATCTGAACTTTATTTTGTGAATGAAAAAGTGTTGAAGTACTTTCCTTTGAATGTACGTTATTTGCAGTCTGTTTCTAAATGTTAGTTGGGATTGCTGAATAAATTATTGTTGAGTAACCAGATCCGATTATGGGAGGATCCGACGGCTCTAGAATTGGGGTCGTGACAGATTGGTATCAAATCTTGGTTACTCTAGTAATTTATTTAGTAATTAACAACTATGAGCGGTATTCAGAAAACTAAGGTTGTATTAAGATCCTTTGATCTTAATAACTAACTGCAGTACCATTCACAAGTCATTGTCCCTTATGTACATCATGCTACGACATATAGGATCTGACATTTGACCTTGACTCATCCCAGGATCATGGCAGACCAAGACGTGTCTAGACAATTAGCGGCTATGATGACAATGCGCCAAGACATGGGGCAAAGGCATCAAGCATTGGAAGAGAGGCTCAATGCACAAGCTGAGAGACTCGAGGCATCTAAGCCTGCAGATGCTAGGATTGAAGGTTCTGTCCATCTTTCTGAGGAAGAATATAGTTACCATCCTTCAACTGAGTCTGCCCCTACCCCGACTGAAGGAGCAATGGAGAAGATCCTTCTTAGACACCAAACATTACTAGATAATTACCGAAAGGGAAAAATTCCTCGATTCAAAGGTGTAGAGACACCTGCTGAGGCTAAGTTATGGCTTGATGACGTTGCTAGGATGTTGAGGATAATCCATGCACCAGTTGACACCTGGGTGCACTTTGTTGATTACTCCCTAGCAGGTTACGCACAACGATGGTGGAAAGCAAATTCCAAGAAATTAGCAGATCATGTTCCATGGGATATCTTTGAAGAGAGGTTCCGAGCTCACTTCTGTCCCTCTCATTAGGAAGAACTAAAGAGGAGAGAGTTGGCTTCTCTGAATCAGGGTTCTATGACCGTACGAGATTATCATATCCACTTTACTGAGCTACTACATCACTTTACTGAGCTACTACGTTACTCACCAGCTCTAGAAGCTTCACCACAAGAGTGTCTTACCAAATTTGTTAGCGATCTTCAGGGAGATCTATGAGAAAAGCTTGCTGGCTTTAGAGCAACAACCGTAGATGAAGCAATGGACATTGCCTCTCGTATTGAGATGGAGAGGGATGAAAACCGCCAAAGAAGAAGTTTCTACTTTAATGGTGGACCATCCAAACGCAAGGCACATTATAACTGTAGAAGTCATCACTATCATCCAGCCGGTTCCAATATAAGCTCACCATAGACCTTGGGTCAAGAATTATCAGAAAGAGGGGGTTTCTCTAGACCTCCACTATACCCCCGTAACTCAGCACCAGGAACTAGTACCTCTGTGGTTGGGTCTTCAGCTCAGACAGGAACACGTGCATGTTATCATTATCATCAAGAAGGTCACATTAGGAAAGAATGTCTGTAGTTGAGAGGTTTAGGGTTTAAAACAACTCCGATTAACAGTACAACATCCACCCCGAGAAATGGAGCAACACACGGAGGAAGACATGGTAGAGTTCGTGGCTCACAAAGAGCATATCCTACACATCATCCACCATAAAGCGTTGCAGATTCTAGCTTGCATATTCCTAATGGCCAGCTCAATGCAATTACTGAAGAACAAGCCTACAATTCAGGCACGGACGTACGAGGTACTGTTACTATTCATGGCTTTTCAGTACATGACTTATTTGATTCTGGTGCTTCACATTCATTTATTGCTCGACGGTTAGTACCCACTTTGGGTAAGGTACCAGTAGAAGCACAAAAATCCTATCTGATCAAGGGACCAGTGATGAATCTACGTTTCATCATCTTTATTCTATCATTTTGGCCTTAAAAACCCTAGTAAATGCGTGTAAATAGCATTAATTCATGCATTTTAGCATTCATGCATAGGTGTGTAAATACTGTATAAAATGCGGTTTTTAGTGCCAAAATTATAGAATAAAGAAAAGAAAAGAAAAAGAATAAAATATTGTAAATATTTTATGACCCAAAACCCCGAGACCTAGACATCTTGATGAATAGGTCGACAAGGAATAAAGTAGGGGGAGATAAGGACCAGAATACAGAGAAAATACCTATACACTCTATTCATTCTTTATTCATTTTGGGACCTATTTTTGGTTCCACTTTTTATACATCAAATAAAGAAACTTTGAACATGAAAGTTGTAGATAATTTTATAAATAAAAATACAAAATTGATTTCACAGAAAAATAATGTACAGATAAAAAGTTATGGTCTGAATAAAAATCCAGAATGCCAACTTCCCAGACCCGTATCTCACAAATAAAAACTCCAAATGCAGCGTACTCACCTTTAATTGTATATAGAAGAAAATAATCTAATTAATGGCGGTGGTTTCGCATTTGGCGGAGCTACGGTTTGAAAGTTGACTTTTGGACCCCTATTGTACCTTGTACATATTAAAATATTCAATTTATTATTTATCTATTATTTTTATAATTTTATATTTTTATAATGTTGTAAATAATACTTGTAATAATTATGTATATTAAAATCAGAATAAAACCATCATTAAAACTCAAATAAAAATACCTGTATATATTTGATACATAGGTGTTATACATACACTTATACCTATACAAAACATACTTGTATTTTATTAAATATACAAAATAAATCAGAAAAATAAAATAAAAATATATTTATGTACATAAAAGTATTTTATAATTTTATAAAATAAGAAACAAAAATAATAAAAATAAAATACCTAAATAAAAATAAAATACTTAAGTATATAGATATAGATACCTATAGGGGTATAAATGCAAACTTGTAAAAATAAGTCTCATAAAAATAATTAAAAATCGTAATAAAATAATTTATAAAATTACAAATACTTTTTATTTTATGACCTAATTAAAATAACATCATTTACTAATTTAAAATGATTTTATAAAACTTTTTTCCTGGTTGGTCCACGTGGACCAACCAGGTGGTCTGGACAGTTGACCGCGGGTCAACTGTCTGACCTACACTCTGTTGCCTGTCAGAGTGGTTTTTTGTCGTTTTTGACGATTTTTGGAGACCACGTCTTATATCCTTTCACGATGGTGTCTTCTACAATTTTTCTCCCCTTGAACTGATCTATCACGCCTACTTGTTATCTTGGGGAATGGATCAAAGACGCGCCCGTGACACCTCCTCGAAGACCGCCCCTCGGCCACTTTCAAAAACGACCCCATTCCTTTCCTTCTTCTCTTGAACCCTCTTTGACCAAGTTTCACGCATGCTCCTGGAGTGCTTGAGGTAGAGGACGGTGACAGCGATCTCCCTCGACCCTTTGCAGCGACGTTTAACGCAGGAGAGGAGCGGATTCCACCATCGCCGGAGCACCGCTCGTGGCGGTTTCATCTCGCTGCTTCGGCGGCTGAGGTATACTCTTTCCTTATATTTCTTAGCATAAAATCGCTTATAGGTTTAATTCTGGTCCTGTAGTTTCCCGTTAATCGCGTTCTTAGCATTGAAACTATATTCCGTCGATCGCCGGACCCACGCCGGCGACTTCCACCACCTCTCGTCACTGCGCCCACACCCTTAACCACCCGGCCGGGACCCCCCTCGAGCCCCTGTTTAGCTTGCAGGTATTGAGCATCACGTTGAAACGCTTGGGGGGAGGATCTCGCGCCGCCGGAGGAGCACGCCGGCGCCGCCACGTCCGCGCGCCACCCCACCTGCGCGCACCAGGAACGAAGCAAGGGGGAGGGGGGCACGCTACAGCTGCCGTCCATCCCGCCCCCCTCCTTTTAATCGTGGCCGTCCACGCCCAGGGGAATCTTCACCGTCCGATATCCTTCATCAAGTCCATCCGAGCGTGCCACGTGGATAAGTGGGGGGTTTTGCATCCAACCCCCCACATTTTGTGTAATTTCCGGATACTTTAGAATCATTTATCTGCTGCTTTATATTTTTTGTAATATTTGCAACCGAGCCCCCGCGTTTTGGATAATAGTTTCTAAGACCTTCCAGGCGCGTGCATAGCACGCGCGTGGGAGGAACTTTTGCCTTGAAGCCCCTGCGGCTCTGGTTTTTGTTGTTTGGCCCCGAAACTTTTTGTCTCAGTTCAAATTTTGTGGGAAAATTGCTAGCTTGTCCTCATAGTTTTGCATATTTACGCAAAGGTCCCTGCCAGTCCTTGAAATTTTGCATGCTTGTAATATTTATTTGACGCATCATTGCAACTCCAAAAATCCTAAAAATTTGGACTTAAGCTCCTGTGCACTTGATCTTCCACGCCACAATTTTAGTTTTTGTTTTTATTTTATTTTTATATTTATTAAAAATCAAAAACCTCCATTTTGAGCACTGTTTGCATTAGAAAATCACTAAAAAATATAAAAACACCTCAGAAAAATCCCAAAAAAATATATTTTGTGTCTTTTAGTTAGTTTTAATTCTCAGCCAAAAATCATTAAAAAATATAAAACCAAACTCCAAAAAATTGCAAAACTCTAAAAACCTTCATAAACATTTATAAAATCCATAAAAAATCCAAAAATAGTATTTTCTTTTCCTAAATTTTCTTTGATCTGTTATATGTAAGAGAAAATTGATTTGGAGAATTTTTGTTACTGTTTGCTATTTTATTTCTCCATTTTAGTTTCAGCCTTGTATTTTCTCTACTGTTTTCTTTATTTTGCTAATTAAAAATACCAAAAACATTTTAAAAATTACCCAAAAATCACAAAAACAGTAAAAAATATAAAAATCCCCAAAAGACTTTATTTCCTAATTTTTGAATATTTTTATCCATTTTTATTAAAATCTCTTTCTCCCTTTTATTACATTGCTTATATATTCTATTATTGGAAAAAGAAAATATAAAAATATAAAATATAAAAAAAATATAAAATCAGTAAATTAAAAATCAAAATACAAAAATATAAAATTAAAAATTAAATAAAAAAATATAAATTCAAAAACCCACAAAAAATAACATTAATAGGCACTTGATCACTTTCACACACATTTTTGTGCACTTGTGCCCCGTTCTACCTGTCTGCTCCCTGTGTTCGACCTCTACAATGCTTGCACCTATACACATCTTGTTGTAGAGTTATAATAAATTTTAACTCCGCACATTTACTTTCATTGCTTGATTTACTTGTCGTGGGTTAATTGTTGATTAATTCGGGTTTCGTGAGCGGTCGCTCAGCGACACTGTAGTCCCGCCTTGTGTGGACTATTTTGACCCTCGCAAAATCCGAGTTTTCAACCAGGAGGACAAGTGTTTATAATCCGAGAAATCCTGGACGATTGTGTAGTACTGATAGCAGGGCATCAGTTACATGTTTCCCTATTACTTATTGAAATGGATGACTTTGATCTCATTCTTGGGATGGATTGGCTAGAAAGGCATCATGCATGCCTTGGTTGTTTCCGGAAGACAGTAACTTTTCACATTCCTAACTCGATAGAGTTCCAATTTATTGGAAAGACATCCGGTGATGATGTCAAGTACATATCTACTTTAAAGGCTCAACAACTATTAGAACAAGGATGCCAAGGCTATTTAGCTTATATATCCACTATATTAGGGTCAGAAAGAATGATAGAAGATGTACCTATAGTGTGCGAATTTCCTGATGTATTTCCAGAGGAACTACCTGGATTACCACCTGAGAAAGAGATTGAATTTGAAATCTCTCTTATCTCTATCCCTCCATATAGGATGGTACCAACTGAGTTACGAGAGTTAAAGGCACAGTTGCAAGAACTATTAGATAAAGGATTCGTTCGTCCTAGTACTTCCCCATGGGGAGCACCTCTCTTATTTGTCAGGAAAAAGTATGGGTCAATGCGGTTGTGCATTGACTATAGATAGTTAAACAAGAGGACAATAAAGAATAAGTATCCTCTACCAAGGATAGATGATCTCTTTAACTAGTTACAGGGTTTGACTAAAGATTGACATAATATCTGGATACCATCAGTTGAAGATAAAAGATGCGGATATACCCAAGACAACCTTTCGAACTAGATATGGACATTATGAATTCTTAGTTATGCCTTTTGGACTGACAAATGCCCCAACAGCTTTCATAGATCTCATGAATAGAGTATTCAATGAGTTCTTAGATCGTTTTTGTAGTAGTCTTTATTGATGATGTGCTTATTTACTTCAAGGATAAGTATCTGCATGAACATCATCTCATGCATGCACTTGAAACTCTAAGGAAGAACAAACTGTATGCTAAATATAACAAATGTAACTTCTGCTATCTGAAGTATGTTTCTTAGGCCATGTTATTTTTGTGGAAGGTATATCAGTTGATCCTACAGAGGTTAGTGCGGTGATGAGTTGGGAACGCCCGAAGACTGTCATAGAAATACGATCTTTTCTGGGATTAGCTAGATATTATAGAAGATTTGTGAAGGACTTTCTACAAATAGCATTTCCAATGACTAGGTTGATGCAAAAGGAAGTTCCATTCATATGGTCAGATGCATGCGAAACTAGTTTCCAAACACTGAAAGAATGCCTAACATCTTCACCCATCCTTACTCTACCCTCTGGTAGTGAAGGGTTTACAGTGTACACTGATACATCTAAAGAAGGACTTGGGGCGGTTCTTATGCAACATGGTAAGGTAGTTTCGTATGCATCACGACAGCTCATGACATATGAAAAGAACTACCCAACACATGGCCTTGAATTAGCTGCTGTAGTTTTTGCTTTAAAGATATGGAGACATTACCTCTATGGTATTACTTTTGAAATCTTCACTGATCATAAAAGCTTGAAATATCTATTTGATCAGAAGGAACTCAATATGAGACAAAGACGGTGGCTAGAGTTGTTGAAAGACTATAATTGCACTATCTCCTACCACCCTGGTAAGGGGAACATCGTAGCAGATGCCCTTAGTAGAAGAACCTATTCACCTGGGTTGGTGAGTGCTATCCACTTCTGGGGTTTACTATCAACGTTAAGTGAATGGAAACCATTTGATAGTAGTGCTGATACTATAACTATTCCTCACCAATACAAACCAGAGATCTGGGATAGAATAAAGAAAGGACAGGAGGATGATCCAGTCCTTAAAGACTTGAGACAACAACTTGAGAAGAATGAGATAAAGGGATTCCAGTTACAAGATGGGTTACTGTATAACCATCACAGAGTTTGTGTACCAAACACACCTGAACTAAGGAAAGACATCTTACATGAAGCGCACTGCTCAAGATTATCTAATTCATCCAGGAATTACAAAGATGTATAAGGATCTTCATTCATACTTTTGGTGGCCGAGAATGAAGAAAGTTGTTGCTGAGTTTGTGAATTCATGTTTCACTTGCCAGCAGGTAAAGGCTTCGCACCAAAAGCCACCATGATTATTGCAACCCTCCCTATACCTGAATGGAAATGGGAAAGCATTTCCATGGACTTCGTTACTGGCTTACCTCAAATGACTGGTAGTAAAGATAGTACCTGGGTTATAATAGATCGTCTGACAAAGGTAGCACACTTTATTCCGATAAGCTTATCTTTCACTCCAGACCAGCTTGCTGAGTTATATATTACACATGTGATTCACCTCCATGGTATTCCAAAGGAAGTAGTTTCTGATCGAGATTCACGATTCACCTCACATTATTGGGAGAACTTTATGAAAGCCTTAGGTACACAACTATGCTTGAGTACAACATATCATCCACAAACAGATGGTCAGTCAGAACGTACGATTCAGACACTAGAGGATATGCTACGAGCGTGTGCCTTAGAATGGAAGGGATCATGGATTAAACATTTACCTCTTGCAGAATTCACATACAACAACAACTACCATACAAGTATTGGCATGGCACCATTTGAAGTACTTTATGGACGTAGGTGTACTACTCCTTTGTTTTGGCAAGAGGTCAGGATAAAGAACCTTTATGATTCAAATACACTACAAGAGGCACATGAAGCTGTAGAGCTTGCTTGAAAAAGACTATTAACTGCTCAAAGTCGCCAGAAAAGCTATAGTGATACTAGGCGAAGAGACCTTGAGTTTGAGGTAGGTGACTTTGTATTTCTCAAAGCATCACCTATGAAGGGAATTCAAAGGTTTGGTGTTCATGTGAAGTTAGCACCTAGGTTTGCGGGTCCCTTTGAAATTATTCAGTGCATTGGAAAAGTGTCATATAGACTTGCACTTCCTTCACATTATTCGGCAGTACATGATATTTTTCATGTATCAAATCTGAGAATGTACGTTAAGGATCCAGAGCATAAGATAAGTTATGATGATTTACATGTTGAGCCAGACTTGACATACCAAGAGTTACCTGTGCAAATACTTGACAGGGATATCAAGAAGTTGAGTAACAAGAGGTGCCTCTAGTTAAAGTATTATGACGGAACCAAGAGTTTGAAGAAGCCACATGGGAACCTGCGGCGGAAATGAGAGAGAAATACCCCTACTTGTTTGAGTAATAACACTATGTATTGTATATCTTCTTTATAAATGAAATGGCGTTCATTCTCTTTAAGTTGTTATGGTTTCAATCCTCTTTAAGGTTGTTATGCCTGCATTTCTAGTCTCGAGGACGAGACTTTCTTTAAGGTTGTTATAATTGTAAATCCTTGAACTTGGCATATCTCGGATCCTATATAATAATATCCGGCTCGTCAAGAGAAAACCAACGAAATTGTTTCGTGTGAATCAGACTTCGTTTCAAATTGTTATGATTTTTGGAAGAAAGAGAAGCAAGGAAGGCTAAGATGTCATTAACCCATAATGACTATCATTAAGACTAATTAAACATGATTAAAGAAACTAATGATGGATTGAAAATCAATATGATCATTAGAAAACACTAATCAATAGTTAGCAAAAAATAAGCGTAAGCTGCAAAAGTTAAATCGTAATTAGTGAAAGTTAATCACGATTAGTGTTAATTAAGCGTCATTAGCGAATCTAGAATCCTCTAGAATGTTCTAACTTAAGCCCCAAGTCTGGGATAAGTTTTGGCCAAAATCATGGGCCAAAACCATGGGCCGCTAAACCATGGTTAAGGTAAAAACCATGGTTTTCTAACCACGGTTAGTGGTTTTCTGGAGCCTATAAATAGACCTCATTACCCATTCATTCTCTACGATTTCCACTACCACTACCACCCCAAGGGCTAGGGTCGAGAGGTTGGGAGGAGGAGTGGGAGGTGAGGGAGGAGCGCTAGCGAAGCGCTGTCGGGAGAACGAGGAGGAGAAAGGTATGATCCTCTCTTAGTTTGTTTCATAAGCTAGGATTTCAATTCATCCTCTTTTCTTCCAAGCTTTGTTCTTGGTTCATCTTTTTTTCCGATTCATTTTCTGTTGTGGTTCGATGAGAAATCTGTGTAACACCCTACTTAGGTGCAGGCTGCTATACACGTCAGTGAACCCTGTGATTCGTCACACATTCACTCATCTAAGACGTGTGGTGTCTACTGATTCTCCATCGCTTATGTTTTTATTCTTTCAATTATGCTTTTACAGTTATTTTGATAGAGAAATCTATGTAATACTGTACTTAGGTGCGGGTGGCTATGCATGTCAGTGAACCCTGTGATTCATCGCACATTCACTCACCTAAGATGCGCGGTGTCTACCGATTCTTCATCTCTTATTGTTTGAGTATATTCTTTCAGTTTTGCTATTGTTTTCCTCACGATTGATTTTATAGAGGAAACTCTTTTCATTTTTATTTTGAAATATGTCCCGATATAAGGGGAAACTCTGCCGAAATTTTCCGAGAAATATGTCCCAATATAAGGGGAAACTCTATCGAAATTTTCCAAGAAATAAGTCCCGATATAAGGGGAAACTCTGCCAAAATTTTCCTAGAAATATCACCATGTATAAGGGGAAGCTCTGCTGAAATTTCAAGAGAAAATATGTTCTTGGCATTCTTCGTGTTCTTGGCGTTCTTCGTGTTCTTCATTCGTTCTTCACGTTCTTGACATGTTCTTAGCGTTTTTGATACGAAAATGAAATTCGAACTTTTCAGGAGCCTTAAAACATCCTTTCTAAAACGAAACACGATAAAGCCTTGCATACACGAGAGAAAGCTCGATTAGGTAACAGAATCCTTCCTTTTGCTGTTGGGTTTTCAAACGAGATTATTGAAATTCTTGATTTTATGTCTGTTCTATAAAGAACCCTAATTTTAGCTATTTTTGAAAAAAAGTCTGAACAGTTGCTTTGTGATTCCCACTAAAACAAGGTTTAAGCATCAAATCGATGCGGTGGATTTGAAAGTTAGGGTTTGGGAGTTAAAATAGGCATAAATACGAGTATATTTGCATATGAATAATATACATGTGAGTCTATACTAAGTATTGCTGATTATGCAAATCGAAGACTTAACGAAAAAACTACATTAAGGGAATTGATGTGGTTTGAGTTGGATCCTGAAAAGGACCATGTGTCATGCTAAGGATGACTAGGAGTAGAACTACAAGTCGGGCATGCAACCTGTAGGTTTGTCGGAAGGAACCCGTATTGGCGTTTCCCTACCTAGGTGGTACACGGTTGCCCTGTTATGATAAGTGCGCACGAAATGAATGTTTTGCAACACGTGGTACTGGGAGCTAATATCTTCGTGTTGAACGACGGAAGATGTGGTCGTGCCATGTGGAGGCACGGGTGGTTCAATAGCGGCTGGGTCACGATAATATGTATTTAAAGCCGTTAGGTTATATGATTTAATGTTAGCCTGAGGTTTTAAGCAACCGAGTCCTCGAGGACGGTGTGCTCATTTGTCTGCCAAGCTGAGAGTTTGAGACCCTGTTTATAAAAGAAAAGAAAATTATCAGGGTAGTATTGGAGGATTGGTTGAGGCGATGTTCGGCGGCATAAGCTTACCAAGATCAACACAATCTCTAATACCGAAGTGTCCATAACTTCAGAGTCCAAAAATGGTGGGATTCCCCTGGACTAATCCCTGATGTGGAATAGAAAGGAATATGACTTAAATTAATGAGAAGGAATATAACTTTTAATGACTACAAGTTTTGCAAAATTACACAATTTGTTTGCTTTTCTCTTCTTCGTTACTTAGCATTCACTAATATTTATCCTATGATTTATGGAAAACCCAACAGGTGTCGGTGAGCCATCGCCAGGATCTTAGTAGACATCCAGCTCGCTACAATAGCTCTTCTCTGTAAGGTAGTTAGTAATCTTTTGTGTATTTTTCCTTTCAAGCTGATGTACATGTAAATGGTTATAGTGGGACAATGTATAATGAACTTTATTTTTTGAATGGAAAAGTGTTGAAATACTTTCTTCTGAATATACTTTATTTGCAGTCTGTTTCTGAATGTTAGTTGGGATTGCTGAATAAATTATTGCTGAGTAACCAGATTCGGTTATGAGAGGATCCGATGGCTCTAGAATTGGGGTCGTGACAGATGCTGCCACGTATCCTGCCGAACCTCCGTGCCTACCTCCGGGCACGGGTTGCCCGAACCAAGAATCAAAGCACCATACGACACCATGTGGCCCGAACCTGGGTTGTCTCTCGAGCGTAGCCCCTTTTGTGCCTTGCACATGGGTTGGGTAATTTAGAGTGAAGACCCTATGATTGTCCAATATTACGTTTAGGTCCCCCAGGCGCATGCCCCATGTGCGCTTCTCGGGTATTTTACAGGGAGATACTAGCGAATTTTTGGAAATTACAAAATAGTCCCTAGGCGTAATGGATAATTTACAGAATGGCCCCTCTAGGTTTTTTATTTGCAAATAGGTCCCTTCAGGGGCCTATTTATGAATATTTATCTTTTATTTCCTTGTATTTTTACTACATTTATGCCCTTGCACTGTTTCTTCAATATCTTGAGCATACAAACTCCATTTAATTGATTTCAGTGTTGTTTTGAAGCTTAATTGATTCTCTACCTAATGGCATTTGTTATTCATTGAATTGACACTTAATTCAGTATGCTAATTTTTGGAAGATCTACAACGTCTTATGCTCTATAAATATCTACCATTTGCTTTATGCTCCATGTGTCGCTGAAATCGATCTTCATTTTAATGCATAATTATTTTAAGTTGTAGGGCATATTTGTATAACATTCTCTTGCATGTTTGCATGTGCATATCTGCTTGCATACCTTTCATATTGCATCACATCTTTTAGTTGCATCTAAAAATCAAATAAAAATTGACATGCATCATTCTAATTATGTTTGCATTATTTTATCTACATTTCACATCATATCTGCATGAAGATCTAAAACTAGAATATACCCACTCTTGAATTAAGCAATAATTTTCGATGAAAAGACGAAGAGGCTCGTGTCCCTGTGTTCGACCTTGGTATACTTGCCAGGTAAAATAACTTCCACACACTCAAAGGTGCAGTTTTTACATGATCAAAATCTTCCTCCTGTACTATGATAATTCGACCTTATTAAAGAGGCAGATTTTACGTTCATCAAAAGGCGTCGTTGCCAGGGACATGGTTCACCTTTATTTATTCGTCAAATTTTGTTGAATTGATGTGGATATTTTCAATAATTTTATGTCTTTTCATCATTTGTCAATTAATTTTCTTGATATTCTCTTTGACTAATCTCTTCTATGGTAGGGCCCATGGAAATCGAGGAAGATTGAGATCCATAGAGGCATGGAGTTGGGAGCTTCCGCTGCGAGGAGCAGTAATAGAACATCTAGAAAAATGAAGGAATTTTAGTCAACATCTCATTCATGCATTCTGTTGTAAAAAATTGTATCATGTGCATTTTTTCTAGCGATCCTCATTCGAGGGCTCGCGTGTGTAAAGAAAGTAGATCACTCAATGATCCCCCCACACACCACGATACATGTATATTCACTCACACACCTCTCTCCAACACAGTGCATATACCCCCTCCATCTCCTTTTATTTGTTTGTAAAAAATCACACTCCTCTCCTCTCTGACCCTAACAACCACGCCCCCCCCGGCTCAAAATTTTGCATCCAATACTTAGGCTATTTTCAGCCTAATTATAGGAGGGACCCGATCCGATCAACCTTCCCTCCATCTGTCTTCTTATACTTAGGTCGTTTTTAACTTAAGTATAGGGGGACCCTCTGATCAGTTCCGTTATGTCACCTTGTATTCAGTCGAAGCTATGGCTTCATATCACTTGTGATATGAGGACATAACAAAAGTTAAGTATAGGGGGTATACCGTATATTATTGTATATATACTTTAGCCATAGCTCATGTTTTAAAATTTTTTGGAAACTTTTTGGGATTGGTTTAAGTTGACATGTGAACTGATTTTTTGTAAAAATTTCTTTAAAAACCTTTTTGAAAATTGAGGGATTAACTTTATGTAAATAAAAGTAATCTTTTTCATTCCTTAAAAATATGAAAATTTTAAAAAAATTTCTTTTGTAGAGACTCTGACTACTAGGCTTAAACATGAGTAGCTATTCTTTAGTGAGGGAACTTTGGTCTCCCTTAGCAGAGTGGGTGGTTTAGAGGACATTGTCTATGGCTCCGTCCTCAAGTAACATAGGTCCATCTAACAATCCGTACTTACACCCATACTTGCTGGAAGTAGATGCAACTATCCATATGAGCTTGGGTCAGTCATTATCTCTCTGAAATGATGATTAAAAATAAAATTCATAAAAAGTTGCAAAAGATAAAAATCATTAAAAACTTCACTAACTTTGGAGATGGTGTATTCTTGACACATTCACTTTCACTCAAGGCTTGAGGATTTGAGGACACTTGATTTCTGAGATCTTGAGAGTCTGAGTTAGCCAGCCTTAGCCGTTAGGGATTTTGAGACTTAATAATCCACACTTCCCTAGTTTGAAAGATTTGAGCGCTATATTGCACTTTATATCTCTTCCTTCTAAAGAATATGATCAGCACATCACTTTCAGAACTGCATGATTGATGAGATGAGTTGAGTTATCACTTGAGAAACTAGGACTGGAGATTTGAGTTTAGACCCGATCTAATGATGCTCGAAGATGGGATAAAGTTAATGAAGGCTTCAAGAAACCCGACTGTCAGCAAAACCCTAGCCAGTATGTGAACAAGTTCGCATGCTATCGTTTGATATCTACCTATGTGCCAGGATGTGATGAAAATAAATAATTTAACTGTTGATCACTGTGCACCAACTTATGGTAAAAGTAGTGGAACTAGCCAAAAAGAAAAGAAAAGAAGAAATATTAAAAGAAGATCTCTCAAACACAAGTCAAATTCAAAATAGCTTCCACCAAAGGTAAGCATTCCGAACTATTTTTAAAGTGTCCACTTGGACCAAACGCTATTAAGACCTAGGAGTCAGGCTAGCACCATAAAAGGGCTCTACATCGTATAGTGATACAAGTCTGGGTGTCTAAGGTATCTTAGATACTCAAAAGAGACACACCCCGGTGTAATCCCAGAAAAACAAGTGCAGACAACTCCAAATTCTCTTGACAGACACATTGATAAACACAATAAAAATATACAAATGTTGAGTAATAAGGCATTGAGAGGCCACTTGTTTCAATTTGAGGGAGAGAAAAATAGATACAATCTTATGCCCTCCATCATCTGAGTGTCCATCTAAAATTTTAAGTTTGACAAACTAATGAGACGGTTGACTGAAGCAAGAACCGACTTATTCCCTAGTGTTGAGGATTAGGTCTAGAGGAGAGTCTCATAGACTGGAACTTTGGGTGATGTATCGACTCGACTTTCATGATTGTAGTACACTAATTTTCATATCCTTATATTTTATATACAAACAGAGAGTATGATAATTAGAGAATTTGGATTCCTTTTGAATAGAGCATGGTTGAGCCCGGAACTTTAGGATCACTCAAATTAAGGGTCTTCGATGAATTGAACCTTGAAATTTCCACATGCACTTTTAGGAATTAATCCGACTCCTTTATTCTTTAGATGCTCGAGGAGAGCATAGTTTAAATATAGGGGTATGATGAATCCCTACTGGATCATCATTATTCGCCATTTTTATCCTCATTTAATAAGAACCTCATGAGGAATCTTCATTAATTCTGCATCTTTAAGAATGAACCTATCTGTGTATAATTAACCTATTTTCTGACCCTATTTATTGTATTTAATTACTAACCATTTCCTTATTTTTATTTTTTTATTAAAAACCCTAAAAATTAGATTAAATATTATCTATAATTGTTTTGGCTTTTAAAAGAAATTAAAAATACAAAAATCTCAAAACCTCAAAATCAGTGTTTTTAATGCATTAAAAATATTCCCAAAAATTCACTTTTGTACAAATGACCTCTTTTGTCTTTTTGTTCAACAGGAAACTTGTAGAGCTCATCGAGATCTACAACTTTCATGTTTTTATTTTTTTCTAGTTCGACCTCCTCTTATTTCTTTTTGTTTTTTCTTTATTTTTTGATTTATTGAATTTTCTGGTGCAGCCACGTGGTGCCCTATAGGCCGTCTACGTGGCCGTACCACCTCTCGCCACCCCGCCTCTCTATTGGCTGTTGGATGCCCCTTTTGCCTGCCTCCATCGTAGCCGTCCCTCTCTACTTCATTTGTAGCCATTAGATCTTCCTTTTGATGAGATCTCCACCGCTCCCGTCTGCCTTCACCTCAGCCATTGGATGGTTGTCCCATCCAACAACTCCACAATCTCCACATCACCAATAACCCCCTACCCTTGGATAAACCTCCCTCATCATCTCAACCATTCACTCCCGCTCCTCTTCCCACCGTACGATTTGAACCCGAATTAGATCCATCGCTACATCACGCCTCGACCCTCACCCCTGGATCAGATTTTAAGGATCTGATCTAGATCGTCCGCTCGCACTCTAATCTTAACCGTTGGATCGTGAGATCCGAGGCTAGGGCTTTGTCCCCTACCTCCAATCGTCCCTATCCTTGCCTGGTGAATCTCCATTTCATCACCTTTATTCTATCATTTTGGCCTTAAAAACCCTAACTAATGCATGTAAATAACATCAATTTGTATAAAATGGCATTCATCATTTATTGCATTAATTGTGTAAATAATATGAGTTTTAATGCCAAAACTAAGAATAAAGAGAAGAAAAGAAAAGAATAAGATATCGAAGATATTTTATGACCTTAAACCCCGAGACCAAGTCAAGAATTGAGTCGGTCTACAAGGAATAAAGTAGGTGGAGATAATGGCCAAAAATACAATAAAAACCCAATTTATTTATTCTTTATTTATTCATTTTTGATACCTATTTTATTCTTTAGTATTTATTCACCAAATAAATAAACTTTGTACATGAAAGTTGTAGATAATAATGTAAATAAAAATACAAAATTGAGTTTGTACAAAATTAATACATAATGTACATTTTATACACAAAATAAAAGCCAAAATTCCAACTTCACAGACCCATATCTTTCGAATAAAAACTCAAAACATATCAAAATCACCTCTAATTGTATATAACTTTTCATAAGCTATTTAATGGAGGTGGTTTTCATAATTTTTGGAATTACTGTGTGAAATTTAGGTTTTTGGCCCTCCTTGTACATTGTACCCAAATAAAATATTCAGTTTATTCATTCTTTATTATTTTTGCAAATTCATATTTTTATAATTTTGTAATTATTATTCATAACATATGTGCATTTTAAAACCAAAATAAAACCAAAAAAAGAAAATGTAAAATAAAATAAGTCTATAAATACATAGGCAAAATGCCTATAATATTACTTGTACATAAATAAAAGGGAACCCTATTCTTTCATATTTTTATATTCTTGTGAATATTAGTTATAGTCTATTAAAAATATAAAACCAAAATAAAGTCCAAGAAAATACATTAATATAAAATAATGAACATAATACATAGATAAAATATCTATAATTATACATATATATTTTACATATCTATTATTTAAATGTACAAAATATATCCTAAAAATATAATAAAAATATGTTTGTACACACAAAAATAAGTTATAAATATATAAAATAAAAGAATAAAAGAATAAAATAAAATATACAAAATAAAAATAAAATAGCCAACATATAGGCAAATATACCTATAAATAAACACTTAAAAATAACTACTAATAAATAAAGTCAAAAAATAAATAAAAATCATAACAAATACTAAATAAAATAATAAACATTTCTATTTTATATATAAAAAATTAATGAAATCAAATGTTATTTTTTATTTATTTTGGCATAAATTCACTGTTTTGTCTTCTTGTACGCCTGCATGGACCAATCAACGTCTAGCGATTGTTGACCTCTGGTCAACTCGCTCCCCAAGTGATCTAACAGCCGATGCCTATCTCATCCTGCATTTTCTGCCATTTTTTCCGCTCGTCTCTTCCATCTACCGCGATCGCTTCCTTCATGAAAAATAATCATTGATCGTTGTAGATTCATGCTAGCCCCTTGTATCCTCTGTACATAATTCGATTTCATTCCAATCGTCCGGTACAATAAGGGTGCCATCTTGTGTATAAATAACTACATCCGATCCTCCATGATTTTTTGGTCATTTCCTAAACCCTAGAGCCCTATGGTTTCAGCCTAGCGTGCATCCCCGTGATAGGGGGAGGTCCCCTGAAGCTTGCGACGGCTGGAGGGCGATGGAGGTGCACCCAATGCGGCGCTTCAGCAACCACCTTTGCTCTATGGTCTCGGCCATGTACGAGCTGCACCCCTTTATTTTTTCGGTAGAACTTTATTCCAGCTTTTAAGTTACGCATTTAGATTAAGACTTAGACCTTAGGTTTATCATTAAATTGACAATTTGTAGTTCATCGGAGCTCCGCTCAATTGAACATTCGACCGTGTTCCCCTTGTTTTCCCCCATGCCAACCACCACCATTTCGACCCTCTTTGCCCTCTCTTCATCCCAAGCTCTCCAGTTCCCCCAGATCCATCGTGGATATGGATATCGTGTCTCCACCTCCATCACCCTCACAAGACATCTCCGTCGCGCCCCACTTACACTCCTTGCCATCGAATAAGGATGTCATACCTTTGTTTTTCTTGTGCATATTCTCTGCAAGTTTTATGGGCCACAGGACTCCAAACGGAGTCAATTTCCAGAGGAAGAGCACCTGGAGCCCCCTTGATTCCTCGATTGCGTCTGACCACGCCGGAGCTCCAAGTGCCCAGATGAGACTACCTACTGACACGGAGGACTTCCAGGATTGCCTAGAGCCATTTGGCAGCGACGGAGATGGCCAGAAGAGCCCGCTAATCCAGATCAAAACTCACCCAGGCGAGTTCTTCCCGTGTTCTTCTGGACCCCTCCTTTGCCGTCCGATCAAGATCCTCTCCTCCAGTCAAAGCAGACGCCATTGGATCACGCAATGTTCTAGCCGTCGATCACCTCAAGCGATCTAATCTCTACCATGCATCCGCGAAGCGTCATCGCTTGTCCGCATATCGACATGTGTATAAGTGGATGGCTCTCTACCATCCAATCGTGCTACTTTGGGGGTAATTTACAATTTCAACCCACATTTTGTATATTTTATTTTTAGTTCTATAAATAAAATATAACACTTAAATAATTGGGAAATTTTGTAATGTGACCCCTGTATTTCTTTAAATTGCATATGGGTCCTTTTCACGTCACCTCATGTGTCATCCCACGTTAGGTGGCAAAATTACATTGAAGCCCCTAACATTTTTGTATATTGTACAATAGTTCTTAAATATTAAATAAATATTGTTTTATGTTGGCATATTTGTACTATAGCCCTTAGAGTTTATTTTTATTATAAAAATGCCCTTTCCAAGACATATATTTTTATGCTTTTCATCTATATATTAAATATAGATAATGTGCTTTGAAAATACCAAAAAAATAGTATTAAGTGCCTCATGCCATGTATTTTCACGCCACATGTTCATTTTGCATTTTGGGCATTTTAATCATTTATTAAAAATGAAATGGAGCTTATCTATTCTCTGCTTAGCTTAGAAAATACCAAAAATATAAAAACATGTTTAAAAATTCCAAAAAATATTATATATATATATATATATATATTATTTTATCCTATTTTAATTACAGACCAAAAACATTAAAAATGGAAAAACAAAATGCCTAAAAATAAAAAACACCAAAATCTTTCATAAAAAATCTAAAAAAATCATTTAAAATTTCAAAATATGTTTTTCTATTTTATAATTTTCTTTATATAAATATTTATATATTAAAATTGATTTGGATAATTTTGAGACTTATTTACTATTTTTAAAATTCAATTCAATTCCAGCCTATTTATTTAACCCCTTATTTGGGATAATTTTAACTTTAAAAATACATAAAAATTAGCAAAAATTCAAGAAAAAAACAAAAAATTAGCTAAATATGAATAATCCAAAAAGAATTTATTTTCGATATTTTATCTATATTTATTAGTATTTATATATTACTCTATATTGTATATATAAAGCCTTGTATATGCTATTTTATATATATAAAAGAAAAAAGAAATAAAAAATATATAAAAATATAAAAAAATGGAAAATATAAAAGGAAAATACAAAAATGTAAAACAAAAATAAAATAAAAAATATATAAAAATTTAAGACGCACAAAAACAATAAAAGTGAATCATAGATAAAAGACAAATTTGTGAGCATCATTTTTTCCTCCTTCTACCATTTACTCCATGTGCTCGACCTCTACACGTACTTGCACACTATACACATTTCATTGTAGAGTTATACTAAATTTTAGCTCCACATTTTTTATCTTCATTGCTTAATTAATTATTGTGGGTTATCTATTGATTGAATCTGGAATTCTCGTCTGTCACCTCAACGACTGTGCCCCCGCTTTGTGTGGAACACACGACCGATGATTATTCTCTGGTTCATCACTGCCCGTTACACATTACGAAAACCGCTCCCCTTTCCATTTTAGCTCCACCTTTACGACACCTCTCTGCTCCCCAACAACTATGACATGAAGCCATATCTTTCTTCATATTCGCGTAAAACCTAGCACCACTCCATCGCTCCTCCTCATCTCCAATATCCATTGCAAACATCCTCCTCGACCTCCAGTAACCACCACCTCCGTCACCTATAACCCCCCCACCCTCGCCTCTGGCAGTCATCAACTACCACTCAACGGGCATTGGCTCAACTTACTCCATCCCTCCGGTGACAGTGGAGGGCGGTAGTCAAGATGAAGACGACCTTTTTCCCAGGGTGTGATCCATGGCATCCGCCATGTGAGCTCTGCCTCTACGGTGACAGGTGAGCTCTCTGGCATGGTAGGCCAAATGGAGCGATGACTAGAGGCTCCCAAGGATCCTCAGCCCAAGCCCTCGCTTCGCCGTCTTCCTCTTTGATTCTCCATGTATCTCTTTATCTTATTTCCCTTGAACTTTTTTTCCAAATTTTCCCGTCACCTACATCCACTCTCACCATCTCCTGACCATCCATTTAGCTTTGCCTTGTCACCTTCTTGTTAGCCAACACATTCGCTCACCTTCCATCTTTCCCTAGAACCTCCTCTGCTTTGACCCATCTCCTCTACCACCAAGGCGGAGGAAGCCTTTAGCCTACACATCCTCCACCCTCATAATGGCTTCCATTCATCTCACTTTGCACTCACCACACCTTGGTTATTCCACTAACCCCTTGTGCAGGTCAATGATTAGAGCTCGGACTTCCTCTCCTATCTACGGCTCCCTCTTCGGCGAGGTGACGTCGTCTCTCCTCCCCAGTCATCGACGTACCTCCGTCATAGTTCCATCCCCTTCGCTAGCTCATAGCAAAGGTGCCTGCACCTTCCAAGTAGTTGCTGGAGGTCAGTGGAGGAAGGACGTGATCAATGGAGCACAACCTTCTCCGATGACAGATAATAGAGTACAGAGAGCAGATGCCGTCAGATCATGATGATCGGACGACTTAGATGCCGCCACGTGTCCTATCGAACCTCCATTCCTAGCCTCCAGGATCGGGCTGTTGAAACCAAGAATCGAAGCACGAGACTACACCACGTGGCCCGAGCCTGGGCTATCTCTCGAGCCTAGCCCCTCGCGTACCCTGCACGTGAGGGGCTGCGTAATTTGCCGTGAAGACCACGGGATTGTCCAATATTACATTTAGGTCCCCTTGGCGTGTGCCCCACGTGCACGCTTGGGGTATTTTTCTGGGAGACCCTGCGACTTTTGGAAATCACAAAATGGTCCCTGTGCGTAATGGATAATTTACAGAACGACCCCTCTGAGTTTGGTTATTTGCAAATAGGTCCCTCCAGTGGCCTATTTGTGAATATTTATCTTTTATTTGCTTGCATTTTTACTACATTTGTGCCCTTGCACTATTTCTTCAATATCTTGAGCATACGAACTCCGTTTTAATTGATTTCAGTGTCATTTTGAAGCTTAATTGATTCTCTACCTAATGCATTTGTTATTCATTAAATTGACACTGAATTCATTATGTTAATTTTTGGAAGATCTACAATGTCTTTAACTCTACAAATATATGCCATTTGCTTTCCCTTAATTTTTATGCTCCACGTGTCGTTGAAATCGATCTTCATTTTAAGGCTCGATTAGTTTAGGTTGTATTGTATGGCATATTTGTATAACATTCTCTTGCATGTTTGCATGTGCATATATGCATGCATACCTTTCATATGCATTGCATCTTTTAATTGCATGTAAAAATCAAATAAAAATTGACATTCATCATTCTAATTGTGTTTGCATTATTTTATCTACATTTCACATCATATCCGCATGAAGACCTAAAACTAGAATATACTCACTCTTGAATTAAACTATAATTTTCGATAAATAGATGAAGAGGCTCGTGTTCCTGTGTTCGACCTTGTATACTTGCCAAGTAAAATAACTTCCACATACTCAAAGGCGTGGTTTTTGCTTGATCAAAATCTGCCTCCTATACTACGATAATTCGACATTATTAAAGAGGCAGATTTTACGTTCATCAATATTCATATAAATAGTAATTATTATGAGTCATCATTCATATTAATTAATGAATTATATTTTGTGAATAATATTCATAAAATTACCCTTTTGAATGACAATAGCAATTATTGTCTTATTATCGACATCAAATAGTATGAGTCCAAGTCCTTATTATGAGATACAGATGCAGATACTTGGAGATACTGTCGGGGAGATCAAACTATCCATGTATAAAGACGTGAAATTTGAATATCTATCCAATTTCAAGGTTTTTTTTCATTTTTAGTGAAAAAATATGTCATTTACGAATGTTGATCTCGAGTTGAAATAATTCACACTCTAAGTGAGCTCAACAAAATATATCATTCTCTCCATGAGTTGGAGACTACATCAATGAGACGAATCCAATTTCTTTGACCATTTCTAATCAAAGTCCAAACCATTTGGAGTTTAGAAATGAGCTCAAGGAGTGTATATATTTCCATTTCCATCATCATTTCACTTTCCAACATTTGGACATTGAAACTAGAATTAGACACTGGACATTGTATTCATATGAGATGAGACTTAATTCGTCTCAAAGCATCAAGCTAAGAAACAGAGTCACTAAAATCCATCGTGTTTCATCATTCCATAAGAATGGAAGTGTCATGGTAGTTGATCTATTATGATAGATTTAACCATAAGTATTCTCAATACACATTCATCCTTCATACTGGAAGACTTTGATATATCCAAATTTCAAACCATATTTTGATTATTTTTTCGTCAGAATAAATCAATAGACTTTTGATTGGATAATTAGGAGACAATATTAATTGTTTGCCATCCAAAGGCATATACTAATATCTCGAATTCGTGTCTCATTTCATAAACAAGACAACCACACATGGAATTCATTATGACCCCAAATTATCTCATAAGTGAGCTCTGTCTACTGGTTCATTAGCTATGAACATGTGTGATTCCTTTGAGGGACCATACTTCTAATATATATCATATTCACATCAACTCGCCAATATATGGACTTGGTTAGGTCACCAACCTATTGGTCTGTCAAATGTGCACACCCAGACATTTAGATGTATATTTGTCTTCGGTCAAAGGATGCATGCTTGGTCATGATAGTTATGATTTTGGTCTTAGTTTATCTCAACTCATCAAGTCAACTTTTTGACTTTGATTATTCCTACACTTTCGAATCTCTATTCCTATCTAGAGGACCCGTGTCAAGAAGTCGATCGGAAATCATCCTTGAGCAAAAGATTGCCATCTCTTTCTCAGATTGGAGATCATTATTGAATATCACATGTTAAGTTAGTTGTGTCCTCCCAACTGTATGGTATTCAATATGGCCATGGTACATAACCCTAATTTTACAAAGGGACCTTAATATAAAGTGCATTCATAATCATTCTATTCAGATGGACATGATAAAACAATACCTATTATTGCAGTAATGGGTCGCCAATGGTTTACAAGTCCAACAGTCTCTCACTTGTCCTTAGAGCCATTCATGTACAACTCTTGACCCCATATTGACTACATGTTGTTCGAAGACCTTTTGGGTCAACGACTTGGTTAGCGGATAAGCAATGTTTTAGGTAGAGGCAGCCTTGGTGATTGTGATATCACCATGCTTCTAGATCTCCTAGATGGTGTGATATTTCCTCTCGACATGCTTGCTTCTTTGATGCCAACCATGTTCCTTTGCTTGCACTATGGTGCCCGTATTATCATAGAGCAACAGGATGGGTGATTCTGAAGAGGAAACTACGCCAAGTTCCATGATGAACTTGCACAATCACACATCCCCTTTAGCATCATCCAATGCGGCTATGTATTCTGCTTCAGTTGTTGAGTCAGTTGTGTTGTCCTGCTTCTTGCTTATCCAGCTCACAACACCATCGTTCAACATGAATAAGAACCCTGAGGTTGACTTCCTATCATCCACATTTGATGTGATGTCTGAATCAATGTATCCTAAGACTTGTAGATCATTATCTCCAAAAATACAAGACATAGTCTTGAGTTCTTTTTAGGTACTTGAAGATGCTCTTCACCGCGGTCCAATGTTTGTCTCCATAACAGGATTGGTAACGTCTTACCATTCTCATTGCATTGAAGGAAGTAAATAAAAAATATTTAGTACACATCACGAAAATGCAGAATATTTAGTGGACTTTTTGCTAAATCAATGTTAGTTAATTGTATGAACTGGAAAAAGTAGCATAGTAATTTATGCATTCAAAAATTGTAAATTTTAAGGAAATAATTTACAAAATAATTTTCAACATTTACATTGAATAAAAAGAAATAGATCATGATTTACCTTTGAAACATGAGTTTCTAATGTAAGAAACTTCCCGAATCAAGTCTAATATGTAGTGTCTCTCTCGTGGGCGCGGAGATGAATCACATTGCTTCCTACAAACCCGGACGTCGACTAAGGCAACAAGAAGTAGCGTGTATGTGTTGTATACACTCAAGACTCTTCTCTCTCTCTCTCTCTAAGGCACGAAATTCTTGAAGGCACTAGGCTCTCAAAACTCAAGTCAATAAAAGAGAGAGTCTTACTCTCCTTTTATATACATTGTCATGCCTATTGAAGAGTCTCTTCTTCCCTTCAAGTAGGCATGTGCATTGATAGCTATTGGACTCTTGATCAAGGGTTTAAGACTAAGTCCGGATTTTTACACCTATAACCCTGAGTAATTTTGCAATTACAATCATAACCCCATGTAATCGTGAATTACACGAGAAACCTTGGATTGTACCTCCGTCTCACACTATAACTCCGTTAAGAAGACAGTTAACTCAACCTTATTGTGGGTTAATCTAACCCATGGTCTATCCAATGGATATTAAAAAATCACAAAAAAAACCTCCAAACCCGCCACCCCCTCCCTACATGTTTCGTGTGGGTCGGTCGAAGATGTGGACTCCCTGGGTCGTTTCTCATCTAGCAGCTTCCCTCCAATGCCATTTCCTCTTTAGTCTCTCCTCCTCGACGGGCACTGGGCTGGAGGAGGTGGGTGCGGAGGGTCGGCATCCACGGGTTGGGGGGGGGGGAGTTGCGGACTCGACGGGGCTGGAGGAGGTCTTCGGTGAGGGGAGGTTGCATCAGGAGCTTCTCTGCCTGGGCTGAGGGTTGGGAGAGGGTCGAGGAAATGTGGGCATGGGAGGTTAGGGCCGATCTGGGGTCGGGCTTGGGTGTTCATCTGGAGGGGGGCTTCTCTACTCAGGCTTGTTGTTGAATGGGGTGGATGTGTTTCAAAGCTCGACGTTGCGGGGGGGGGGGGGGGGTGAGGAGCGCTGCTCTGTGGCAGTAGGGAGGAGGAGCTCGGGCGAGAGAGGAGAAGCTCTACATGAGGGGGGATTCGAGGATGAGGCGAGCAGGGACTCGGGGCTGCCAGGAGGCAGGGCCGAGCTTGGTGTCCTTCTTTGCATGAGATGGAGGGTCGTCGGGGCTATCGGGAGGCGGGGTCGGGCTTGGGTGTGGGGCGGAGGTAAGGTGGGTGGTCGGGGGACATCAAGGCTGGTCTGGGATGCTCAGAAGGCTGGGTTGGGATTGGGTGTTCAGCCCGGGGGCGGCATCTGCCCAGGAGGTGGTGGGGCAGAGGTCGGGGAAGGGTGGGCAAGGCTGAAGGTAGGTGGGGATATAACGAGGGTTCGAACTGGGCTGGAGGAGGTTGAGGAGTGGGGGGGTCGATGGCCTTGGCTGGAGGAGGAAGGAGAAGAGGAGGCAGAAGGGATCCTCCAAGAACGTGGTGACAAAATGCTTTATTGGTTTATTAGATTTTTCTAAATGTGATATGGTTTTAGGGTAAAATTGGCAACATGTAACTTTTTCCATGAGAGTTAACAGATAAAATAGATGGTAACTAACACGAGGTTATGCCATGTAAGAGTTAAGCATTTTTCGAGGTCCTGGATGTAATTCGTGATTTCACGGGGTTATGAATGTAATTGCGAAATTACTCAGGGTTATGGGTGTAAAAATCCCATAATTTAATTAAAAAATCGAGCAACACATCAACAATGAGTTCTTCTCAAGGACTCTTTATAGTGGCACCATGTGTCATCACACAAGGCCAACTAATTCCATTTATGGAATGCATTTTTGTTGTTAATTTATCAATTGATAATGCAACAAATTAGAGAGCCTTATTCTCAATATGACTCTTGCATATGACACCATGTATACTTGGTATATACATCCACATTGACTAAAAATGGTCAATGTTGTTGCATTTTATTTATCAATTAATTAACTTGATAACCATATTATTGATGAATCACCAATTCTCTTCTTTATTCATCTATTTTGGCTTAAAATCTCTTACAAATCGCATGTAAATAACATTAATTCTCATTGATTAACAATTCATAATCTTCTGCTAAAAGTGTATCATTATCATTATTTTAACATAAAAGAAATAAATAAAGAATAAAGGGAAAAGAAAGAAAAGAAGATCGTATATATGAAATAAATACATATGATTCTTATCTCAAGAGTAGGTTAAGACCTGACTTGATTGACAAGGAATAAAGTAGGTATGGATAAGGTCCTCAATTTATAAATATCTCATAAAATCAATTCACATGTACATATTCATCTCTATTCATTATGCTTATGTATTATTTTATTTATCATTAATTCAATCTCAAATACAAATGTTTTCTTCTTGAAACTCGTACATAAAAATGTGTTTTAAATAATAAAAATAATTGCAAAAGGAGACTATGTATATAATAAAAGAGACAATACTCTGAAAAAGTTGTAAAGCCATAATTGAAAGATTAATATATACTCCATATAAACTCAAAGTGAATCAAACTCACTTTAATTATGTTCAAAATAAAACATGCTTTAAAATAAAAGTAGTTTCATAAAATTTGGAGTTAGGTTGTGAAAGTTGGCTTTTTTGGAGTGTCTTTGTATCTATATGTATGCCTTGTACGTATTTATTTAATTCTCTACATTTTTGGATATATTATTTTTATATTTTGTACACATTTTATATTATTCATATACAATACAAATAAAAATAATAAAATTAAAAATGACCAAAAATAAATAATTGTATTTGTTACATAGCACTAGGAAAGTTGACTCTCGGTCAACTGTCCTTCCCCTATGGACATCGTGTCAGGCCTCACCAACTCTCTATCTTCCCCATTTTTTGGAGGTGAATCTCTGCTCGAGGAACCTCGATGTCTTCACCAATATTGTTCCCCATACATCCCTTACACTCGCCCATACCTCTGATCGACCAAATTTTTGGTGAATCGATCACACTCCTGTGATCTTCACCTATGCTCACCTTGTTTATAAAACTCTACCCTCTGCCATTTTTTCCTTTTTTATCTTCTTTCCTCTACCGTAGCCCCAAAGGGATATATTTGCAGCTTCTCCTTGGTGACATCAAGTGAAGCCCAACCCTACGGTGTGGATAAGGTGGAGTTCTTGGTCGATCCAGCCATCGTCGGAGCCTATCTATGGTGAGGTTCCCTACCTGCTCCAGGTACACCTGTATGAGCTGCTAGCTAGGCAATTTATCGCATCTCCTTTCCTTAGTTTAGAGCAGATGTTAATCTTATAAATTAGTTTCAATCTTAGCGTAATTTTAGGATTTAAGATCAGTTGGAGCATCTGCTCTGGCTCGAAAGCACCATCTCCCCGATTGTTTCTGACCCGCTTGTCACTTCAACCTCATTCCTTAACATGTTCTTCGCAAAATCCTCACCAAATCCCCCTTGATTTTGTGTGAATCAAGTGAATCGAAGCTTCTTCTTTTTCCTTTCGCTGGAGCTCACTGTCACCTCTATCCACCTTGCCTCCAACTTTGGAAGAGGGTTGAATACGACCCCTTGCCTCCTTCTTTCTTTTTGTGCAGGTACCAGAGCGAAGCAACCCATGGAGCCTTATTCAGAAGCTCAAGTCAGAAGCTTCAGGTGCATTGAGCTCCAAGCCCCACTAATGAGGCCCTGACCTCTTTGAGCCATCCTGCAGACGTGGAGTACACTTAAGAAACTGCTGAGCTTATCGGTGAGGTGTTTGGTGATCGGAGCAGCAAGAACTTGTTAATCGAAGGTTGGGGAAGAAGATTGTCTTCCTCGTTCTTCCATCTACCTTCTCTGCCTTAGAATCGAGGAGCGGAACCATATCTAATCTAGGTCCTTGAATTTAAATCAAAATAGTACCTGCGCATCCGCCGTCCACCTTTAGTGTCGCCATGTGGAGCATCATACGCCATCTGATCGCACTCTTTGGGGGTAAATTGCACATGCCCCTCCATCTATTGTATTTATATTCTGACCCAGTAAATATTAATCATAGTTTAAAAAGGTTTGTAAAAAATGCATAGCCCCTGGAACTTAGTAGTATTTGTAGATCGATCTTTGCTATGTCACCTCACGTGGCCATCCACATGAGGTGTCTGGGTTAATTGCATTGAATCCCTCCTAATTTCCCTTATTTAATTTTAGTACCAAAAGTTGTAAGATCTATGCAATGTTTAGGGTATATTCGAACGAAGACTCGTGTTTATTTTTATTGCATATATACCCCTACTAGGCTTTCATTTATTCCTTTGCTTGTGCATTTTTATTAAATAACCTGGTATCTTAAAAATTATGGGAAAATTGTTGTAGATGCTTAGTTTGATGCTTGCTCATGCCTTGATTTTTATTTAACATTTTACTACATTTTTCCATTTATGAAAAATAGAGTAGGAGCTATATGTTCCCTATTTAGTTATAAAAATACAAAAATATAATACCATCTTTAAAAATTCAACAAAGTTGTATATTACTATATATTATAACTCAAGACCAAAAAACATAAAAAATATAAAAAGAAAACACTAAGTTGAAAAACCCTAAAAAACCATAAAAATCTGTAAAAATTCTTATAAATTTTAAAAGATTAGTTTTCTGTTGTATATTTTTATTTATATTTTATAGTAAATATTAAATATAGTTTGGAAAATTTTGGACTTAATATCTATGTTTAAAGCCCAAAACAATTCGATCTATTTATTATTGCTACTATTTTGTATATTTAAATCAATTAAAAATACCTAAAAATAAGCTAAAATTGTAAGAAAAATCACAGAAATAGAGAAAAACTTGAAAAACATAAAAATATTTTATTTTATATATAGATATATTTAAAAATATAAAACCTTATATAGACTATATATATTATTATAGTTATATAATTACTATTATTACTTATAAAAACCTAATATATATTTAATGCCTTCAAAAAATATAAAGGGCCTTTCTTATAGATATTTCCTATATTTTTATATTTTATTATTATATATATATCCTATATATACTATTTATGATGTACATATTTTTAGTATATATATTATATTTTTTAAAAAGGAAAAGAAACTAAAAATTGCAAAATTAAAAAGAAATAAATCATAAAATTTTAAAAATATAAAAAATAAAATATAACACATTAAAAATCCATAAAAGTATATAATTATAAACACACAAAAAAATTTAAAAGCTAAAAAGTAGAAAAATATAATTATTATTTATTTTTATTAATAGAAATTTATTATAACTATCCACGATTTGCTCTTAGTGGTTTGGACCCTACACTTGTTGTCTATACAAATCTTTATGTTTGGTATAATAAATTGTTCCCAACATTCATTTATTGTTTTATCATTATTGTGGGCTGGTTGTTGCATTAGTTGATTGTTTGAGTACTGAGAGCTATGAGAGTGGTCCATATATCGATTGCCAGATCCGACCAATCGTACACCGCAGACCCTCCAATACCAGATGCTAGGTACCACGACATTCTGACTAAACAAATGGCACCGTTGCAGGGGAGCAACTTGGGATAGGATTGTACATATTTATTTACATTATTTACCTATCTTTTATTTCTTTTTAGAAATAATTATTTATTTGCTTCTAACCACTTTCTTTGTTGACTTCTTTGCGAGGGCCTACGACATAAGGACGACTTTCTTGGAAGTCGAGACAGCCAACCTTGGTGAACATCGACTCTTTCTTCATGAGCCAATAGGAGAGAGAAAGAAAGAGACAAGGAGAAAGAAGAAGCAACATAGTATAGTGTAGAATTTTCTTTTTATTTTTTTGAGAGAAAGATCATTTATTTAATTGGTAAGAATACATGTAGAAAGACTTTGGACACTTAAACTCTCACGAGCCTATTTTACCAAATGTTGTTTACTTGAGTATCCGCTAGGTTTTCTCGCATTTTATTCACCTTCTACCCTTTTGTCCTCCTTATTTTTCCATTTATTTTCTTTGTTTTCAGCGTTTTGAATTTTCTTCCTTTATTTTCTTTGTTTATATGAATGATCCTTTAGTTTTTTTAGGACTTGATAGGTTAATCTAGGTCCAAACACCTTATATTTGCATGTGCATATAGATTATATGATTGGACTTAGATCAAACGTAATTGGTTCTTCACGATAATAGCAATTCCCACTTTAGGCGATTTCACCTGCTTGCATTCCATATAGTCTAGATTTAAATTCCTTGTCTTGCATCCTACATGGATAGATTTGGGAAGCGTTGTAAGTCTTCTTCCTGAGCACGCATCATTTAATACAAGGTTGAGATTTCCATCTTAGTATTCACTTGCATGACTTTTCCGCTATCTCCCTCAGTTTCATAGAACTTAGGAAATCAAAGAAAATACAAAAAATCATTAGGCAATTTTTTTTAAAAAAATACTCAAAGAGGTGAAAATTCAAATATTAAAACAAGGGGACTGTTTAATAAACTTTGACGAAAAATAAAATTCGTAATGGACATCATTATTTTTGGTTCATAAAGCCCACACTATTTTCAGATACATCCTGATAGAGCGAGGCACGACTCTAGGAAATAGATCCAAAAACCTAGCTTGACTACTGTCTTGTTATTGAGTGGATTCATGAAATATTGGCGCTTCTATCGTAAGCAGGTGAGTAGGGCTTCATCTGCTTGCAGACTTAACCTGAAGTATTGAGCATAGTCCATCCCCTCACAAGGGTGTCTATCTCATCAGTCCAGATTCGTGTACCCTACTAGGGGCAGTATTGGTTTCTCTTATTGGCTTCCTCCTCTATTCTCTGACTGAGTATTGGATCCCGACCCAATAGTAAGGATTCTCTTAAAAAGTCCAGGCTACATGTTACAAAGTAAGGGGAAAGTATGAGATACTTTTCTGGCAGTACTCACTCACATATAGGCTAGCCTCTAAGGACTTGCTATAAGATTGCTTGAAAATAAAATAAAATTGAAAAGATAAAAATAACCGAACTCTTATGGCTTCACTTGTGTTGGGTTGGTGAATCCACTTGCATTGTGTTTGCTTGAATTTGATTTAGGTCAAAGATCTAGTCCTGTGCACTTGCACCCTTTTTTTCATCCTTTTCATTTCATTTTGCCCTGCCCGTTTTGAGCCTTCTACTTTTTTCCTCTTCATTTCGTCTATTGTTCATCACCGTATTCCATTCCTCATATATTCCACTTCTATCCAAGATGTCGACTCATGGATGGTTTCATCGGAACCCCGTCGACACCTACATCGATTCCATGAATTCGATATCTTTAATAATTCAAGGCGATTCCCGAGAAACTGGTTTGGAATTTACAAATCGATCTCCAGACTCCTTAACTTCTTCTTATTCCTCAATAAATCAGGTTCACTCTTGTCCCAACATTTGTCCTGTGTGGATGGAGATCGATTTCAGTTCATATCAAATGCTCCATTCACACATATTTGGTATTGACCTTAATTACAGATACATCTTTCTATATGGTGCCAATGATTATCAGTATGAACGTGATGCACCTTTCTATACAGAATCGGGCCTAGACCCCATGCAGATAAATTCCTTTGAGTATGATTCAGAGATGGATCCTCAAGAAAAAGGGAAGGGATCCCAACAACTGAATCGGGGTACACAACCAGATCATAACACAATGAATGCACTGTTGCTCATTTCCATATAGTTTATCCAACAACATCTGACATATCAGGCTCTCGCCTATGTCACCTTCTAGGACATGCTGAATGACCTGAGGAGAGAGAGAGAGAGTGAACATAGGAGGAGGAGGAGGTGATGAACAAGGAGGAGGACCCTATGGAGGACCGGTAGATGAGCCGAGGAGAGATGCTCCCAAGCCTACTCTCAGGGAGACATAAAATACTAGCTCTGTTTTGATGACTGAGTGGATATAGATCACTGTAGTCCACAAACATTTCGAGATGAAGCCTCAATTCTTGGCTTTTCTTCCCTCCTTCTATGGGAAAACCAACGAAGAGCCCTATATCCCCCTCCAACAATTTTCTCGCATCTGCCTCACAACTCACTACCCTAACATTCTGTACGATTCCATTCATGAAACATGGGAGAGGTTTAAAGATTTACAAGAGAAGTGCCCCCACCATGATATTCCTTGGACCAGTTTGATCCAACACTTCTTCAAGGGCCTAACTATAAAAATCAGAGGCTTGTTGATGCTACGTGTGACAGATCTCATTTTAATAAGGATGAGGATGTTGTCTGGTAGATCTTTGAAGAAATGATCGAAGGAGAGGTCACATTATCCTTGACCCTTGTGTACCAGCAACAAACGTGAATCCACCATAAGGCAATGAACATGACAACATCCCAAGAATTGGACAACGATAAGAGATCTAATCTCAGCATCATTGGGAGCCACTTTCCTAAGGTTGATATCATTGAAAAATGATCACGGTCTTGAGAAGCTATTTGTGATCAAATAGAGAACCCAACATCTTGACAAGCGGGATCAAATTTCCAAGCAGTTGGAGCTGCTGGTTAGCACTATCGACGTCGTCCAGTCTACTGACAGACGCAACTCCTGTTGAGCTGAAGGAGCTGTCATCGCCACACCAGCCTTAGCTGATTTTAGGATAGCCCCAAGTCCATCACATATACTGCATGCAAGAACCTGACCAGTCACCACCACAACTATTGCAGCAGCTCATTATATACCAGCCTGAGCCCTAACCCCCGTCATATGTTGATCTATTTTTCCAACCACCATCTCAAATCTAAATAGTGAACAGTATATGGAATAATGATGGACAATTAGCCCATCCAGGTGGACAAGAGCAGAGCCAATCCTCTGGTATCAGGCTGTATCACCAACCATCCGGTGGGAGGCTTGTCCAGAACCACCAGCCTTCACAGAACCAATCTCCACCATATTAGAGTACATGGAGGCATAATCAGAATTACCAGCAACCTTCGTACTGTCAGTACCAACCGCATCACAATTACGCGGCTGCTCGGCACCAACAATACCCTCCTCCTCCTCAATTTCATCAACAACTTCCTCTTCACTACAACAATCCATTTTCCCACTCCTAGCCTCCATAGCCGTATCACTTTTAGTGTAGTCAGCATGTTGAACCCGAGGCAACTCCTGTGAACCCAACTCTCTAATGCTTGGCCCAACCAGTAAAAGACCTAGCAGAGATGAGTCAAAAGCTCGACGACCTCACCTCTACGAAAAACTCCTATTCCTGCGCCAATCGAGGCCAACCCCAACAACTTCAAAAGGAAAGAGCAGGTAGTTTGTGATATCCCATCCGATCATACAGAGTAAAATATTTCAGATTTTATGTTGTCTCATGCAGTGACTCTCAAGAGTGGTAGGACATTGTAGTTATCTATCGCACAGAAGGGGAAGAATAAAACATCTTAGTGAGTCGTTTCCTGCATCAACTATATCAAAAGTAGAGCTGGGTGAGAAAGAATATGATGGAGGAGCAACAAATTGTCCACCAACACCAAGAGCAAAAATACCAAAAATCAACAAAATTAAAACTTACAAAAAGACCATAAGAGTTGAAGCCAAGCCGCACCGGCCACAGAGGAGCCAGCACCAACAACAATTCTAGCATAGTTCGACCAAGCTGAAGCTCATGTAGATTCTTTTTTTCCTGTTTTGCATGGCGGCCCACCTTCTAACCATCCATTTGTAATAATGATGTAATTAAGAACAATGCATTTTCTCATTTGAATATTCATTTTCCTGAATCAATGAAAATATCAAAAATCAAAAATTATAAAAATGCATTGCCCTACCTAGGCATTGTTGAAATTATTTAAAAGCTTATTTTGAATATTCCATTAATGAAAATCATGGAATACAAGCCAGTTGTGAAGAAAGGTTTGAAACAGACATGTACCTCTAAATGTCAGAGCCGCAAGAACAAACACAACCGCGAAGAAAAACATACCCTAACCATGGTCACTGTGAATGCTATCAGTGATCTCCCATGGAAAAAGTTTGACAAGGAAGCACCTTTAATAAGATGACATATATTCGATCTGACTTTTGAGCTAGCTCTGCTTGATAACAACTCTTCCATAAACCTCATGTCTTCCTAATTGCTTCAAGAATTTAGGCTTGGACCGCTTAAGCCTACTCGTATGGTCCTTTAGTTCACCGATAGATCCGTCAAGCGGCTCGGGTGTTTATTAGAAGACGTTATTGTAATCGTGTAGGACATGCGCTTTACAGTGGATTTTGCCATCCTAGATATGGACTCTCCTACACCGTTACTCTAGACTCCCACCATTCTTGGCCAGTCGCTCCTTTGAACTGCTGAAGCGATCATCGACTATGGGTCTGGAAAGATTACATTCCGCTCTTGCACTGACAAAGTCACATGGACATGATCGTCGAGCCAAAAGTAGCATCTGATGGAGGGAGAACAGAACCAACAGCTGAAGACTGTGACACTATTGATATCAGTGATCAACAAATTTCTCTGAATAACATTCTGACATAGGGAATCCTCTCTAGAGGAGGACCTGCAAAGCACAGTCGATCCATGCTCACTTGTCAACTGGGAGACAGATTCCGAGTCACTGATTAGCTTGTTTGAAGAAGATATATGCCAAATCGTACAAGAAGACTTCATTGCATATATGTTTAGTACATTCATGTCAAAGTCAAGAGTGACAAAGGTGAACAATACCTCATCAAATTCAGCAAATCGTTCACGTACCAACACAGTTTCTGAAGTATCCGCAGAGCAGAGTCAATAATTACTTGAACTCAAATAAATCCCAACAGGTCTAAAGTATGCCTTACTTGTGAATGAAGAACACATGTATCCAATCATCATTAGCAACAGACTGACCTCGGTGTGAGAATCTCGACTTCTCGAGGTTCTAGAGAAAAACCGTAAGGCCCTTGATTTGAAAATATCGGATCTTCAAGGGGACCAATACACCCTTATGTTCACACCATATCTATCTTGAAGATGATTGCAAACTGTCTCGAGAGTTCCATAGAAGCTTGAACCCTAATTTTCGGGATGTGGTTATGAAAGAAAATAACGAAGTAATGTGAAGCAGGTTTTAACTATCCCATCTTTGACTCAAAATGAGTCATCCCCCTGCATGTTGTTCCAAAGAAATCAAGGCTCAATTTGTTTAAGAATGACTAAGGAGAGGAGATTCCTACTTGGGTGCCAACATCTTGGCGTATGTTTGTTGATTACTGCCACCATAATTTAGCCACAAAGAAGGGCCATTTCCTACTACCATTTATCGATCAAGTGCTTGAAAGATTAGTTGGGAAAGAATTCTTTTGTTTCTTAGTCCGGGTACAATCAGATGATGATCGCCCATGAGGACCAAGAGAAGACACATTCACCTGCCCATTCGACACATGTGCCTTCCGAAGAATGCCTTTTGGATTGTGCAATGCCCCTCCTATATTCCAACAATGCATGCTAGTAGTATTCGTCGATATCGTTGGGAGTTTTCTCAAAGTTTTCATGGATGATTTCTCAATCTATGGTGATAGTTTCGATTCTTATCTCATGCACCTAGACAGAGTACTACAGAATTTTCATAAAGTGAATTTGGTGCTATCATGGGAAAAGAGCCACTTCATGGTCATCGAAGGATTGTGCTGGGTCACGTCGTTTTCAAGCAAGGCATGGAAGTTGATCTGATAAAGGTGGATATCATTGCCATATTAGAGCCACCTCAAAATGTGAAAAATATGAGGTCATTCTTTGGTCATGTTGGATTTTACAAAAGATTCATCAAGGACTTTAACAAGATTGCCCGACCTCTAACTGAGATTTTAGGCAAGGATACCAAGTTCATTGTTGATCAACAGGTTCTCCAATCATTTTATTAGCTGAAAGAATTAGTCACTCAGGCTCCAGTCCTATAGCCACCCAATTGGTATCTTCCATTTGGGATCATAATAGATGCATCATATTTTATAGTTGGGGCTGTCTTAGGATAAAGAAGAGAAAAATTACCCTACGCCATTCACTATGATAGCAAAACATTAGATGAAGCACAAAAAACTATACAATTACATAGAAAGAATTGCTAGCAGTTGTTTTCTCTTTAGAGAAGTTCAGATCCTATCTTCTAGGATCCAAAGTCATCATTTTCTCTGACTACTCTATTATCAGATACCAACATTAGAAGAACGATACCAATTCACACTTATTAAGATGGATCCTTCTCCTCCAAGAATTCAATTTGGAAATCAGAGATAATCCCGGAGTTCAAAATATGGTAGCATGTCACTTATCTAGAATTTAATGCCAACATACTTAGATGAGCAGTGCACCGATCATAGAGACCTTCCCTAATGAATCCATCCATAGCATTGGATCTCTCCCCTAGTATGCTAATATTGTGAACTACCTCAGATCTGTGGTAGTCCACAAGATTGGATGAGAATCAAGAAGGACAAGTTCATGTCTATATCAACTTTTACCAATGGGAGGACCCATACCTGTTCAGGGAAGGAGCACATTGCATATGGCGTTGGTGTATTCCTCAAAAGGAGTATACTAGTATCCTCGAGCATTTTCATAAGCTCAAATCTGGTGAACACTATCCTAGAAGTCGAACGACAACAAAGATATTATGGTGACCGACACTATTCAAGGATGCCACTGAATATGTCAAAGCATGCACTGATTGTCAGAAGATGGGAAAAACTCTCGTTGTTAAAGATTCGATGCCCCTCAAATTCATTAAGATATCTGATGTATTCAATGCATGAGGTATTGATTTCATGGATCCATTTCCTAACAGTCAGGGCTACAAATACATCCTTCTTTCTGTAGGCTACGTGAATCGATGGGTTGAAGCTATCCCTGCTTGAGCCGCAGATAGCCACACTGTGTTCCGATTTCTAAAAGATAACAACATCGTGCAATTCGAGACGCTGAAGATTTTGATTTTAGATGGGGGTAGCGACTTCATAAATGAAGAGGTCAAGAAACTTGTCAAGGAGTACGACATCGAACATCAAGTCGCATCTCCTTATCATCCTCAATCTAATGGCTTGGCAGAATTATCAAACAGAGAAATCAAGACGATCATGCAAAAACTTGTGAGGCCAGACTGCAAGAACCGGTCATAACTTCTGGATTCGCTTATTTAGGCTTACAGAAACTACCTACAAGTCTCCCTTGGGCATGTCGCCCTATCGTCTTGTATATAGGAAGCCTTGCCATCTTCTCATGGAACTCATTCATAAATCTCTATGGGAAGTTAATATCTGTAACCTTGACTCACAAAAATGTGGTCATAATAGAATGATTGATCTGAACAAGCTCTTGGAATTAGAAACTACGCCTATGACAACCACATGATGTGCAAATAGAAGTTCAAATGTTGTCACAACAAGCATATCGGAAGAAAGACTTTCGAACCTGGACAGAAATTGTGGTTGTCCGACATGAAGTTAAAGATTTTTCCAGGAAAATTAAAGAGTAAATTAACAGGTCCATATGTAGCCAGAATTGTGCGTGACCATGAAAGCATCCTGATATCCGAATTGCCATCTGATGTATAACCATTTGTCATCAACGATCAATTGTTGAAGTCGTATATAGATCATGACACATTCTTTGCCATTGTCGATTCAATTCAAGTGATGTTTGGTGAAGATATCTCTGCAACAGTCAAGCTAGACAATGTAGATACACATATCTTTGATTGATTTTCTTCTTTTCTTTTTAACTTCTTTACTTCATTTCATATTGATTTTCTAATTCTTTCATTCGATCGTATTTCACTCGTTCGATTCATCTGTGTTACACTTGAGATATACTTCATCCTAAGTATAATGGGGATGAGTGTGTTTGGGTTATTCATTATTCGTTCCCTCGCTTGTCTCTTAACTTGTTGATACTCTTTCTATAGACATGTCGAGCCTGTTAATTTTATAAATTCTGATCCTCGATCATCCCCATTTTGTATGCAATCTGCTATACTTAGGATTAGTTAATACTAAGTATAGGGGGGACAGTCGACTTCTCATTCTTTATCTAGTCATTGTAGTATAGACTTTCCTATACTCAGTATGAGTTATGTCTTCCATTTTCTCTTTGATCACTATGAGGAGATAGCTCAATTCAAGTATAGGGGGCCGTATATGCGTTGTATATACTTTAGCTATAACTCGTACTTTCAAATACTATACGGGTAAGGGTATACAATAAATTAACTATAAAGAATACATTATTAATATTCACAAAGTTTTCAAAATTATTTATAAATATATCGGTTTGAAAATATCTTGCAAAATGATTTGAAAATGGTTGGAAAATGTCTTGAAAATCCTTTGAAAACCAGTAGGAAAACTTTGTGAAATGTTTTCAAGCCTTTATAAAAATCATTTGTTAATGTTTGCAAATATTTTTTCCATTTGTTTGAATAAAAGTTTTGAAAATTACTTTGCAAATGATTTGGAAAATGGTTGAAAAAATATTTTGAAAAATATTTGCAAAATGATTTTCAAAATTTTGTAAATGTTTGTAAAGAGTTTATAAAAATTATTTGCAAAAACAAAATTTTCAAAAATATTTGTAAAAATGTTTTAAAATTGTTTTGAGAACCTTCTCCATAATTAATAAGAGTAATAAGTTGTATAAAATTCTGTATAGCCCTTGTATATAAAACCTGTGAATACCAACTAACACTTAAGCGGTACAAAATCCCAGTGTAAATCCACATTCAATTCTTGTAAATATGCACATACTCCCATGTAAATATTTGTATATATTTCTTGTACTGACCTTTATTTAAAATCTCTAAAAATTTTAAAATTTTTAAAAAAAGCCTAAAATATTTTGCAAAATGTTTTCAAAAACTACATAAAAGTTCCAAACCTTTTAAAAAATCTATAAAAAGTTCAAATTAGAAAACAACTACAAAAAAAGTTTTTCTTGCATCTACATTTACACTTGCATTTTTCAAAATGATTTACACAATTGAACACGTTTAAATAAAATCCGAAAATTAGAGCTTGGTCTAGACCTTAATCCACTTCAGAGGAATCCATTAATAGGATTGGAAGTGAGATGCTTCAGGTCACCTTGACTTAATTCTTTAGGTTCCATGAGACTATGTTCATGAGTCGATTCAATTTTTCTAACTATAACCCTTCATGTCATCCGTTCAACTCTTGGGATAGTGGCTCGAATAGAAACCTTATACTTAATACTTAGCTCAACCTAGATGGATTGTTGAAAGATTTTGGAGTTTGAGTCGAGATGATACTAGGCCGCTTCATCATGGGTGGATCAGGAACCATTCTTGGGGACTATCGAAACTAGTACTTCAACCCACTTCCTCTGATAGCATGGACATCTAACGATCGGAGATTGGATTGAAATAAAGCTTCGAATGAGGCATGGTCTGCTAGCACAACTTCTTCCAAGACCCTAAAACATGGAAGGATCAAAAGATTCTATATCCCTCAGGGCAAAACAAGAATGCAGGGGAAAACATCCAAAAAAGCCCACACCAAAAATTCCATAAAATATTAAGCTTCCAGAAAAAGGCTAATTCTCGGTGAATACTCGATTACAGTGGTCGACCTTCACAAGGAAATGAGACTACACTGGTATATTTCCACTTCTTTTCATATCCTTCTAGTTTCTCCCTCTTCAGTTGTGAACTAGAAGGAACATGACCTTAGAAGGAAATATCCGTCTCCCTGAGGATGAGTTGACATAGGAGGAGAATCCTTGATAGTTCAAGCCAGCAACATAACAACAATGTTGCGGCGATGACGACTCTCTCTAGGGCTCCATGGTGGACGACCACAATGAGAGAGAGGGAGAGAGACTTGGCGTGTAGAGAGAGAGATAGGGAGGGATCAATTATTTTGATGTTACTTGAAGAGCAAGGGGTGCCTCTTCTTATATAGTATTTTGGGATCGATGTATCTAAATCCATGGGCAACACAAAACCAATGGATGAGATTGATTTGTGTTTCTTTTAATGGCCATGATTTTGTTGTAAAAACACAAACAATTAATTTGATTAAATTAAATATATATTGAATAATCAATATAAATTAATTTCAAATCAAATCAATTATCTTGGAGATAATTGGAAGGAGATAACTATCTACCAATCAAGGAAGGACAACCACCCAATCCCATTGAGACTTGGTGGCCGTCCACCACCTTTGGTGGATGGCAATCTTTTCCAATGAGATTATATCATCTCATTCCAACATTATCTCACAATAATTATTCTCAATTATCTTGAGAACATTGCAATCATGCCATTAGAAATGTGTGAATCACATTCACAACCCAAAATAAAATGTAAATTATATTTTCAATTAATTATTCAATGTGAATCTAATTCACATCAATAATTAATCAACAAATATAAATCGCAATAGGCTCTCTCTAATATATTATAAATCACATTTATAATATATATGATTAATATGGATAGTGCTATCCACATTATTCAAATCCATGGTAATTAAATCACATTTAATCATCTTGGATCTCTATTCTCTTGTGCCCAAATAATATGAATCACATTCACATTATTCACATCTTTGATAAATAAATCACATTTAATTATCTTAGATAACTCTCCTTATAATATGAATCAAATTCATATTATTCATGATAATTAAATCACATTTAATTATCAATTTTCTCAATGCTCAGATACATATATCAACCATGAAATTATTATTGAACTCTTTTAAGAACAATGTGCTTTCTCTGCGGATACTTGGAGATAAGGACATGGCGATTATATTGTTCCACATATAGTGACTTGGATATTGAGATCACATCTCAAGTCCATATCTTGTGGACCTCTCATAGATGCTTGATTAAATCAAGACCACAAATCTAATCTTCTCATTACATCTGAATCACTTCAGATCAATGTCCAACATTTGAACTAAGATGAGATTACTTCTCTATAAGAGGAGTAACTAAAATCCAGACCAGTTTCGTCACTCCTTAGGAATGGAAACATCATGGTTATACAATCGTTTATGATCACATCACCCTCAGGTATTCCTAATACATGTACATCCTACATTCTGGAAGATCCAGAGTAAACCCAAAGAGATAACTTTTACGCTATCTACTTCGTGGTTTTATTATTAAGTTTCTCGTTTGATCATTGGGAGTCGGTATCGATCATATACTTTCCAAAAGCATATATCATACCTAGGTATTGATCATATACTTTCCAAAAGCATATATCAAACCTTAAAAATTCAGTCAAGCTTCCAAAGTGAGACGACTGTGCAGAGAATTTGGTTCTTCCCAATATCTCATGAGTGAGCTCATGTCTTACGGTTCAGCAATGAACCTGTATGATCCCTTTGAGAGATCATATTACTCATATGCCCTTGTATGCACACCAGTGCGTCGGTGTATATACCTTGATTAGGTCATCAACCTATTGGTCTGCCAAATGTACATACTCATACATATAGTAACACATCTGTTTCTGGTCATAGGATGCGTTCCTACATCATGACAATATACGGCACATGTCTTTGGTTATCTTGATCTTGTTAACTCAACTCTTTGACCTAACTTATCTAACACCTATGAATCTCTATTCCTATACAGAGGACCTGCATTAAGAGGTTGGTTATATATCAACCTTTATAGAAAGGATTGCCATCTCCTTCTTAGGCTAGAGATCATCTCTTAATAATCATTTGACGGTACTTGATGAGTGATGAGTCCTCATTCTAACTCTTTAGATATTCATCCAAGCACCAACCTTTATAATTCAATAATTGAATCAACAATTGTATGATCATTAAGATGACCATGGTACATAACCCTAATTGTACTAAGGGATCTATTATGCAAATTAGTTATTCTTCATTTCAGATCAGGGAATGATATTTGTAATAACATTTATTACATAATGGCTCACCGTGGGCTCGCATGTCCAACTGAGCTAACATATTCATACACATGGTATGTGTCATTTCAAGGTTGCGAGATTATGCGACTGAGAGGATGATTACGAATAGACTGTGAATTGAACTGAATAGAGGATTTTGGAACCTAAGGGTTGTTGTGTCACACTTCCTAACCTTAATGCGGTTCCATTCAAACGAAGAATCCAAAGGCCTTAACTGAGCTCCAAACTAGATTTTATTAAAATAAGTTTAAGAGTAAAAAAATATTCAATTTTTTTCTTTTTGATTTCTTTATTTTCTTTTTCTGCACTCATTAGCATAAGTATTTGCTAGGGACTAGCAAAGGCAAGTATAAAGGGTGATGAATCTCTATTTCATCACCTTTATTCTTTCATTTTAGCCTTAATTCCCTGGCTAAATTAATGTATATAACATTAATTTGTACAAAATAAAAATAACAATCGCAAATTGACATATAGATAATGTATAATTGTGTGTATTTAATTCCAAAATAAAAGAATAAATGAAATAAAAGAAAAAAAGAGTGAAGAGTCAAAGATACTGAGTGACCTTGACCGCGAGACCCAATCATCATGATGGCTTGGTCGATAAGGAATATAGTAGGGGGAGATAGGATGGTTAACTGTACAAAAAACACTACACAAAAACCTTAATTTTTTATTTTCCACATTTTATACCTCAAATAATAAAACTCTCTACATAATATTGCACATAAAAATACAAAGAAAAATTCAAAATTGATTTCACTCAAAAATAATACACACTACACCCGGGACAAATAACAAAAAGCCACAAAGAAAACTTCCCAGACCTGTGTCTCCTCCGCACAGACTCAAAATTTACCATACTCATCTTTACTATTGATAACATTTAATTATCTATTTAATGAATTGACTTCATTAAAAATAGAGTTAAGACGCAGAAGTTGGCTTTTGGGTCCCTCTTGTACTGTATACACGTATATAATAATCAATGTATTCATTATTTATATTTATACATTCCTTGTATTTTTATGTACTTGTAAATATTATTTAAAATACAATTCAATAATAAACATATAATAAAACCAGTAAAAAATTAGAATACATAAAGTAATAAAATATATAGGTGAACTATATCTATATAATAAATAAACATATTTGTTTATGTAAATAAATAAAATCAAAAAATATAATAAAAATATGTAAATACATCATTAAATAAATTATAAATATAGAAATTATGTATATAAAATAATAAATACAAAATACAAATACAAATTTACTAAATACAAGCATATATACCTATGTATATACATGTAAATATTAACATCTAATAAATAACTTGGTAAAAATAAGTAAAAATCAGATAACTACTACATAATATAATAAACAATTTTCATGTTTTGACTTAAAAATATTAAAATCATTTATTATTTTTAATATATTTAATAAGGTATTTCTGCGCCCATATTTTCTGGTCGATCCAAGTGGACCAACCGGGGTGCGAGGAAAGTTGACTCTAGGTCAACTAACCTTCCCCTACACCAGCCGTGTTAGACCTCACCACCCCCCTGTCTTCTCTTTTTTGGAGGTGAATCGCTGCTCGAGGAACCTCAATATATTCACCAATATTTTTCCCTACACATACCTTACACTCGCCCATACCTTTGATCGACCAAATTTTTGGCAAATCGATCTCACCCCCGTGATCTTCACGTACCCTCACCTTGTTTATACAACTCCACCCTATACCATTTTTGCCTTTTTGATCTTCCTTCCTCTACACATCTTTAGTGCCTCCTTGGTGATAGCAAGAGAAGCCCAACCATACGACATGGATAAGGCAGAGTTCTTAGTCGATCTAGCCATCACCAGAGCCTATCTCAAGCGAGGTTCCTCACCTGCTCTAGCTACACCTGCACGAGCTGCTAGCTAGATAATTTTATCGCATCTCCATTCCTTAATTTAGAGTAGATGGTAATTTAATCGATTAGTTCAATCTTAGCGTAATTTTAGGATTTGAGATCTACTGGACCATCATGGTCTGGCTCGAAATCATTATCTCCCTGACTGTCTCCAACCCACTTGTCACTTCATCCTCGTTCCTCATCATGTTCTTCACAAATTCCCCATAAAATCCCCCTTGATTCTATGCGAATCAAGTGAATTGAAGCTCCTTCTTTCACCCTTCTCTGGAGCAAACTGTCTCCTCCTAACACCTTGCCTCTAGCTTCAGGAGATGGTCGGCTACGACCCCCTCGCCTCCCTCTTTCTTTTTGTCCAGGTACCGGAGTGAAGCAACCCCTGGAGCATGATTCAGAAGCTCTAGGTGCATCGAGCTCCAGACCCCCTCCGATGGGGCTCATACCTCTTTGAGCCATCCGGTAATTGTGGAGTATGCCCAGGAAGCCACTGAGTTTGTCAGCGAGGTGTTTGGAGGATAGAGCAGCAAGAACTTACTGATCGAATATCGAGGAAGAAGACCTTCTTCCCCATTCTTCCATCTACCATCCCTGCTGTCATATCAAGGAGTAGGCACAGATCTAATCTTAGCCCTTGAATTTAAAATTAAACGGTGCCCGCTGAAGTTTGGACAAACTTTGCTATTTATTCAAGCCAATAAAAAATGCACAGCACACAGGGACCTAGATGCAAAGAAACATGTTTCAAGATTAAAGAATAACACGCGCAGAAAGTATAGGGGGCCTACTGCAATTTTCCATTAATTCAGGCACATGTCCAAAACACCACACACAGGGGTATAAGTACAAATACTAAAAGTAAAATATCAAAACATAACATCCATTAAGTTCAGGGTAGTATCTGCAAATATTCCAAACATACACGTGATGATGCATGTACAACCACACAGGAAGGACTAAAATGCAAATATATAAAACTGTAGGGGCACAGATGCAAAATGGTCCACTATATACTATTTATTTTATAGACTAAATGACAAATAAAATAAAGGTAGGGGTATAGAGAAAAATACCCAGGCGGGGCGTGCGGCTTACGTGGGGAGACAGGTGGCGTGCTCTGGTAGGCTAGAGACGTGTGGCTCTGGCACGGACACCTGACGCATCCAACGGTTTGATGAAGAGGCAAACGTGGGTTGTACGGGGCTGTTAGATGTCAGATCTAATGGCCTGACAGGCACAGATGATGGAGAGCTCAGATCAAAACTAGCGAAGAGGGAAGATTCGACGGCTGAGGAGGGTCCTGTATGAACTCCATCTGGGTGAGGTTTGCCGGAGAACTGGCGGTACTCCGGGCATTCGATGAATGATCAGGAAGCGGGGCTCGACTCACGATGCTCCTCCGCGTCGGGTGGCGGGGTCGAATGGAGCATCCACCGGTCGGATCTCTGGTAAGGTGGTGGTAACCTGGAATAGCTCCGGCGAGGCTAGATGAAGGCGAGCTGAGGTATCTCCACGCGTGACTCGACTTGTGGGGTAAAGTTCCGACTCGGAGGCATGCTCCGACCAAGGTTATTTGATCAAAGATGAAGGGAAGCGACGGTGGGAGGCGGAGGGAGGATCCGGCGATGCGGGGGGTGGAACCTAAGCCTAATTGCGGCTCGTACAACCTAGATTTGGGTGGTCAGACTGCGGGGGAAGGATGATGGTGAACGTGGGAGTCGATCGGAACGAATATGGGTGACTGATGGAGCTTTGACCATCGGGTCGGAGCCGGCAGAGGGCAGATGAAAGATCCGGGATAAAATCAAATTAGGATCGAAATAAGATGTACCTGATGGTCCTAACAAGATCCTGAGCTCCAGGAGGTGAGGTCGATGGGGGTCGTCGCCTCTACCATGCTGCGGAAGGCGGGGAGGCTCAAACGCGGCGAAGGTCCGGCCACGTGCTTCGAGCGTCAGCTGCAGCAACCTACTCCGACCACCAAAGGGCTCTTCCGAATGTTTTCACCAAGGGGAAGGTCTCTAGGGTAGAAAGAGGGAGTGCGGCGTGAGCTACGGAGTTGGGAAATGGAATGAAGGATTTATACTCGTTCCCAGGTGGCGAAGAAGATCGGGCATGGGCATGTGAACCGAAGGTGATCCACCTCTGCCTAGGGATCCGCGGGGGTCGTAGATCCACCAGGAAGAAGCTGGTGAAGAAATCGGGGCAGGAGAGCATCAGATCCATTCTGAAAAATTGGGAGAAATCGGGCGCGTGGAACAGATCCGCGAAGAGAGGGTCCGGGAGGGGGAGTTAACCGAGGTCAACATCCCTCTTGGACCAATCAGAAAATTCTAGAGTCAAAATTATTTAGAAAATAAATTAAAAATCGAAAATGATTTTATTTTAAAATATTTTCAAAATAAAAAATGTTTTTTATTTTTCAAACTATTTTTAGTGATTTTTATTTATTTTTATGAAAAATAAATTATGATATATATAATATATTATATTATATATATGTATAAAATACCTAGGTATTTTATATTATTATTTTTATTTTTCCTATTTTTGTATAAATACTCTAATTTTATATTTTATTTATTTACAACATAAAATTTAAAGTATAAAATAATTTTTATTTTATTTTTATTGGTTATTTACAAAACTGAAATAAATAGATATATTATTCATATATACATGTATTATATACAAGGGTGAGAGAGATATTATTTTATTTTTATTTTTATTTTATTTTTATAATTTTTGTTTTATTTTTAGAAATATGTACAAGGGGTTATACACATTTTTATATTTATTTTTGTGAAAATAAAATATGTACATATAGAAGGAATATACACAAGGTTGAATGACCCTATCTCTCTCTACTTGTTTTATTTGGTGATCAGGCCCATAGTGGGTCCTCTCTTGGGTTTAGGTCACTCAATATTTATTCTAAATATTTCCTTCTTTTTCTTTATTCTTTATTATTATATTTTTGTACAAATACATGCTAATTATTAATATTTAACAAAGGCATGCTTATTGGTAACTTATTGTATTTACAACTATCTACATGGTATTTTGCCAAGATAATTAGCTAAATATTAGGAATAACGAGTGATGAATGAGTATTCATCACCCGCGCATCTGCCGTCCAACTTTAGTGCCGCCATGCTGAGTGTCGTGCGCCCTTGGATCAACTCTTTATGGTAAATTTCATAGCCCCCCTCTGCACTTTTGTATTTATATTATGGTCCTGTAAATATTAGTCATAGTTTAAAAAGTTTTGTAAAAAGTGCATTGGACCCCCATTTATATTCTGGTACTGTGCTTGGGGGTAGGGGTGTTACAACCTCCCCCACTTATATTCGCAACGTTTTTGTTGCAAAATCATCCATCACTTATTCCCAGTGATCACTCTCATAGCTTATGTCCCTTCAGGTAACCATTTCTACTATCAAAGGAAATCCACTATGACATCATTTGTAACGTTCCGAACTTAGGTCCTCGATTCGTTAACGGACAGAACTGACCTTAGCAACTTGTTGGGTTCCGACCTTAATAGACCCTTTGACAACTACCCAAAATCCTTGAGCCCAAGTTGTCAAGTAATAATCCCCACCATTTATAGCACACACCCACACTTCATGAGTTTTAGATATAGGACTATGTTTGAAGGTTGGGGTGTTATAACATCTCTCACTTGTATTTGTAATGTCCTCATTGTGGCATGGTCCATCACTTATTCCAAGTGATAGTGATGGTTGCACATTCACAACTTAGGTTCCTTCGACTAGACCTTTCTACTATCAGAGGGAATTCGACCTGCCATTTATTGTAATGTCCCATTCTTAGGTCCCTGATCTGTTATTGAGGAAAATTAACCCTCACAACTTGTTGGGACCGAGTTCAAATAGATCCGTTGGCAGTCACCTAAAATGCTTAAGACCAAGTCGTCAATAGCAATCCCTACCACTTATAACCCCTACCTACACTTCACGAGTTTTAGATGTGGAACTATTTTTGGTGTTGAGGTGTTACAACATCACTCATTTATATTCACAACGTTCTTGTTGTGACTTAACCCATCACTTCAGTGACAGTGGCAATTGTACACTCTTGACTTAGGTACCTTCGGGTAGCCCTTTCTACTACATAGCGGATTCCCTCTGATAATGGAAAGGACTACCCGGAGAGACATAACTAGACTGTGCATCCTCTACTATCACTAAGAATAAGTGATGGGTCATGTCATAAAAGGACGTTGGGAATATAAGTGGGGAGGTTGGAGTACTGATAACATGAATTCCACGAGGGGTCGTACGATCTCACACGGCGAGATAGTAGTCGATGCCTTGACCTCTCAAGAAACCGAAGTCAATCAACAATTAACTCACAATATAAATTAATCAATGAATAAAAAATGTGGAGTTAAAATTTATTATTCTCTACAACAAAATGTATAACATGTAAGTATGTAGAGGTCGAACCACAGAGAGAAGTCAAGTAACCTATGATTATTGCTAATCAATGTATAATATGTACAAATATGTTTTTGGTGTGGGTTTCTAAATATATTATTATTATTATTATAAAATACAACTGAATTAATTTTAGACATATAGGTATATTTTAAGAAGAATAATAATAAAATATATTAGATTAATACACATATACATATATAGATACACATGTAAAGTTATATACATATAAGTGCTACACATATTTATATGCATACATATACATATATACATTTTTTATTAATATATATAATTATTAATAAATTTTATTTTTTATATTTTATGATTGTTAATTATCTCTTTTTTCAATTAATTATATAATGTAGTGCTATATAAGGCTATATATACATAATAGAGTTATATAAACATAAATACTTTAAAAAACAAACAAAATATAGAGAATTTTTTTGAGTTTTTAAATATTTTTTCTCATGTTTTTGTGATTTTTCTGGAATTTTTGCTAATTGTTATGGATTTTTAAAGTAAAAAATTCCATATTAGGGATTTAATAAATAACTCGAAATGAAATGAAGATTAAAAATAGAAATAATGTCCAAAATTCTTCAAATCAATTTTAATATATATATATATATATGTATTAGTACAAAGAAAATTCAGAAGCAAAAATAAATATTTTTTGGATTTTTATATTTTTTAATGGACATTGGATCTATTTATTTTTTGGGTTTTTATTTTTCTATTTTTAGGGATTTTTGGTCTACAGTTATAAAATATAATAATAAGCAATACATATTTTTTTAGGATTTTTTCAAATTGTTTTTCTATATTTTGGTATTGTCTAAGTTAGACATGAACAAAATCATGCTCATTTGATTTTTAATAAATGGTAAAAATATCTAAAATGGCAACATAAGTACAGAGCGTGAAAATACATGCTAACATGCATCTAACCCTTTTTTGCATAATTTTAGAGCACATGGGTTATTTTTAATGAAGAAATTCAAGCACAAAAAATACATATACTAGGAAGGGCATATTTGCAAATAAATTGAAGACATAGGAAGATGTGTAATTTTACCAGAAATATACAATGTACATTTAATTTTCTTGGACTAAATATAAATTCAAAAACATGCAAGGGTATATATGCAATTTTCCCAACTCATGTGGGACTACACGTGAGATGAGCTGGACTGGACCCATTTGCAATTTACAATAAGTTTAGGGTTTAGTATGCAAAATTTACACATTTATTTAAACTATACATTTTATTTGCAGGATTAATAAATAAATAAAAAAGGTGCGCCTTCTTGCGACTGAGATCAGCCACTTATTCATGCGTCAGCTCCTGCGTTGCCGATGACATTTCAGCCGTGGATGCAATTTACCCACCAAAGGTACGCCTTCATGCGACTGAGATCAGCCACTTATTCATGCGTCAGATCCTGCGTTGCCGATGACATTTCAGCCGTGGATGCTCGAGATTAGATCTTGGGCTGGGATCGAGCGGTTGGGACTTGCGATAGCCAACGATGAGCAATGGATATAGGGCTCCTCCCTAGATCGGACGATAGTTGCTGCTTGCGAAGAACAGGGAAGAACAAGTCCTCCCCCGACCTTCGCTCCGTGATTCCTCCTCCATCCGACGGTCTTTGCCTATGGTTCTTGGCTCTACATGACCGGGAGGTCTTTCGCAACGGCTGGTGCTCATGTCTAGAACCCATTGTCGGGGTCTTGGAGCTCGCTCGAAGTCGGAGCACATGGGGATCATCGTCCAGGTGTGGTTGTGTCCTAAGAGGGATCCTTTGGCCTTGGCACTTGCACGAAGAGATTCATAGGCTCGAGGCAAGTCACCTCAACCTATTTTGAAGATGATTGCATGTGAAATGGATGGAATGAAAGGGACTCCGGCATACGGTGGAGGGGGAGCCCCAATTCACAGAACCACGAAGGGTCTAGTTCATCAAATTGGCCTGGGAAATGGAGCAGGCATTGCGGAAGGTGTGGAGACATTTTGCGAGGTTGGAGACAGTCGGAAGATACGATGGAACACGATCGGAGCTCAACAGCTCCGACGAGCTATTTGACTTAAGTTACGCTAAATCACGAACGAAAAAGAAAAAATTAAATGTTAATAATGTAAGACAAGGAATAAATCTACCAAGTAAATATAAAAGCGTAGTTCTTATACCTGATGGTGGGCAGGGAGCAGGGCAGGCTAGAGCATCGCTGTGGACCACCTCTCCTACTTGCTCCGACGCTCTCCAAGTATGGGGGAAGCAACCTCTATCACCGACAGTTCACACACGCACACGCTAGGATGCACAATGGAGATCAAAGATGGATAAAAAAGGAAGGCATAGGAGAGGTTTTTATTTATAGACAAAGTAGAGACCCTTATTGGCCTAGGGTTTGGAAGAATTTTGGTCTTTGTACAATGGATCCAAGGATTAGGCAAAAATCAATGAAGATTGAGGCATATCTTGGCATGGAGAAACGATGAAAAGGCTCGATGGATCGAGCGTGAAGAATGGCAGAAAAGCGGGGACTCGACATCCTTGAAAGGTCAAAGGCACCGGGGGCTGAGTTGACTAATGAATACCCATTCATCACTCTTTATTCTTTTATTTTAGCTACAAAGCCTATGCAAAACACATGTAGATACTTGTAAATAGCAATAGTTATCATTCAACATGCATTGTGTAAATATGCATTATTAGCATGTTTTTGTGCATAAATAAAAGAATAAAGAAATAAAAGAAAAAGAGGGAGATATTTAGAATAAATATTGAGTGACCTAATCCCAAGGAGGGCTCAGCATGGACCTGACCGTAAAAGAACCCAAGTAGGAGAGATAGGGAAGCCCATGTACATATACCTGTAAATAAAATAAAAATTATTTTCCTCTTATTAAAATAAAAATGGGTGTATATTTATTTGTATATATTTGTAAATATTAAATTAAAATAAAAATGAGAAAATTAAAAAGAAATAAAATTCCTTCTCTATTGTACATACCATGTACATAGAACCACAAATCTATTTATTTCCCCTTATAAATAACTAAATAAAAATCTAATAAAAATATTTTCTCATCCCATATTTCA